>JADLZN010001149.1:0-175590 GCA_018155175.1 Sinocyclocheilus anophthalmus | reverse complement strand
ATACGAACCCGGAAGGAGTGTATTTGGCACAGAAATACTCTGTTATACGTCCAAATCGTTTTTTGAAACTTTGGCCATTGTTTAGCATGAGAATCCAACTCTTTAATGCATGAAATAGCATTAGACCCCCCTTTAAGTCTACTTGCGATTCCAGATGCGTCAGTACAGTACCTGCATCACGATTTACAAGTAAAGTTTTAGCAGCAAACTTTCAGAATGAGTCACTTCCATGAGCAGGCATCCTTTGCAGTGAACACATCTAGCATATAAGCTATTGTTGTGACACGCAGTGTTCTATGATAATTGTGGTGCATGTTTTTTGTTTTATTATTAGAGACAATAATTACAGTTATACACCTGGATGTTCCTTCTTGAGTGGTCATTAGCACATGCCATAAGCACTAGAGCTGTGCGTGGTATATAGGTAATTATATCTATAACACTCTTAAAATAACCCTGTCTGTGTTCTGTTAGATGTGCTCACTGTCCTCTGATGAGCCTAATGAGATGTTAGCGTTGCTTAACAACAGACGAATGGACGAAAGAACCCGTACCTGACAGGAATTCAATGCGGAAAGATGATGTGAGGTCAGTGGTGCATCAGGCTTCAGACCAGTAGATGTTCAATATGAAGCTTTAATGAATCCAGCAGGTTTATTTCTGCACAAAGCAGCATCTCGTATTCTAAACAAGATTGGCAATGAATATCACAGCTCACTGTATGGAATCTGTGATATTTGATGTTAATGTTCAATCCCCACCATCTGAATTACTGAGCACATCCACCAAGAGGCCAGCTTTCAGTACAGGATTATAAGCATTGGCATGGATGCAGTGAAGCCATGGAGGATTGCACTGAAAGGATGTAGTGCTTTCAGACTGTAGATAATGGAATGCAAAAAGCGTTTGGATGCTTAACCACTTAAAACACTTAAGCCACACATAAAAATGTATAATTTCCTTTGCGTTATACACTGCTGGCCAAAAGTTTGGAATAATTGCAATGTTGTGATGTTTTTGAAAGTCTCTTATGCACAACAAGCCTGCAGTTATTTGATCAAAATACAGTAAAAAATAATATAGTGAAATTTTATTTGATATAAAAATATTACCGTTTTTAACGTTTGTTATATTTACTTTATATAAAATTGTTTAAGGTATAATTATTATATATATATATATAATATAATATCTTATATTATAGATAAGATATAAATAATATAACTATTAATTGTTAATATATAATAAATTTAGTGATTTATTCCTGTTAGCAAGCTGAATGTTCCGGATCATTGCTCTTCAGTGTATACTGTACAAATCCTTCAAATCATTCTAATTGATGATTTGGTGTTCAGGTTATATGGTGCTCAGTTGTGATAATTGAGCAGGCAATTTATTATTATAAAATTGGTTATACTATATTATAATAATGCTGATATGATCATACGAAAAGGTTGTTCTTGTATTCTTTTATTTTGGGTGAATGAAATTATTAAAGCCTTTACTATCACTTTGGTGTTTTTACGAATATAAGGATATTAATTCTTCCCCAAACATTTAATAGTAGTCATTCAGCGCTTTCATGGCCATAAGCATGATTCGCAATCATCAGTGTGAATGTATAGTAATACATAAATCTGCGGAAGCATTGATATCACGCATAAGGCCCATGAGTTCAGCAATGAAGGGAATGCGGATGGCGCGGCGCCTTTGGTACTACAACATTTAAAGCGCGGCTGCGCTAGCGGTTGTTTTTCAGCTTCTGCCGTCTCACTGCTATGCTCTCCAGCTGCTCTGCGAGTCACTTCATTAGCATTTTACCGTTTCATTTGAGGAAACTACCGTCATATCACGACCCAGACAGCTGGAAGTTCTTCACGGCAACCGTCAAAATAAAAGTTTAGTTTAACGTTAAACTGTCAGACTATAGGATAGTTAGCAGTCTGAAGACTACTGCTAATGAATATTAATAAATCTTTATTTTTAAAGGAATAATATGGTTCGTTTAATGTGTGCAGACTTTGGTTGCCAAAAAATAAAAGGGTTAATTTTCATTTGATTAGGATAAATTAAATTAATGTTGTATGCCCTCATCTGATTACCAGAAAAATTAAGAACATTTTATAGGGCCCTACTATTGTTTATAAAGGACCCTATACAAAAAAAAGAATAGGGTTAAAATACAGGCATGTGGTTCTTAATTACTTTTTATTAATTCACCATTTGTAAACTAATGTTTACTGTTCATTTTTTAGAAATATCAATACCATTTGTATTAAAACTTTATTTACTGAATGTAATCAAAAAAATCGAGTATCGAATTGAATCGAGAGCTTGCGAATCGAAATCGAATAGGGACATCTGAATCGATACCCAGCCCTAAATACAAGGTATATCACTTTAATCTAGCTTGCGCTCGCTGTTGTACACTGGAAGCAGTTCCGGGCTGATGACGTATGAGTTCAGTGTTGCGCATGTGCCGGTGAGTCTCGTGAAATCCAACGTTTGTTAACAGGAGCAAAGGGAAGCAAAGTTTCCTTACTTTATCAAAGGAAAACCAGTCTCCTCTTGGCCTTTATCGAATCCTCCGACATTTTTCTTTTACAAATCTTCGTTTTGTACTTCTAATTAGTGACCCTTGTTTTGTTTTGATCTCGCACTACACTTCACTTCTGAGCGCGCATGCTGACAAAGCCGACATCAGACGTCATCCGCCCGGAAACTGCTTCCCGGTACAAAAGTGAGGGCAAGCTACTTAAAGTGATATGTTTGAATATGGAATTTTTCTTACAAAAACGCATCGATTCGCAACAGAAAGCCTTTGTTCACCCCCGGAGCCATGTGAGACACTTTTTTTATGGATGGGCGCATTTTAATTAACTTCTTTTGGACTGATGCACTGCAATACCCGCTGACTGCCATTAAACAGCTTTGAAGATCAAAGACAATTTTTTAATATAACTCCAACTGGATTTAATTTTTGGGTGAATAACCCTTAACGTAGTTACCCTAAGCAATTATTTTAACACAAAAAAAGCAATTATTCTTCCTCTAGAACTGTTCTTTTAAAATAATAAAAATAAAAAAACTGTGTATCCCATGTAGGTTATCTGTTATCAGAGCACATTAAAAACTGGAATATAATCCAATTTCAGCACTTGTTTTATAAACACATGTTTGGATTACAATCGCCATCAAAATTATGTTTATCTATTCCAGTGCTGTGAGAAAAGGCTCTAACGATCGGACACCTGCAGGATCCTGACATGGGAATATAGGGCCAGTTTTACTAAACAGGGCAAGTTAGCGTGAGAGCGCAATTCCAAAACAGCGGTGATGGGCGTGGAAATTTCTGCGGGTGATTTTACTAACAACATGCAAATTAAAGAACACAAACACAACAAAGCAGTACACCAATCGCAGAGGCAGTCGGCAAATAAAGAAAGAAAGAAGCCATAGTATCGTAAGTTGAAGAAGGGGAGGGCAACAAAAGCTAGAAGTTGCAGAAGTTTTGATAGACCTTGTGTGGCATGACTCCTAGTTGAGGTTCCAAGTGTCTTTTATTTTGAAGCAAAGTAAAACTAACATGGCTTGGCAAACCATATTTTTGTGTTATTCGTGCTTACAAATAAATGAAGGTGGAAGAAAAAATCATCTCCCTTCGAAAATGCACTCTCTCATCTATGCGGTTGCCGCGCCTAGCAACAGCTTTCAAGTGCAAATAGTTTAAGACATGCTTTTTTGGGGATGTTAAATACGGCCACAAATACCAGTACTCCGACAAGCGCAAAGGTTAGTAAAACAAGCTGCATGATTATTTTAATAACTCCTCCCACAAATTTTGCGTCTGAGAGGGAAACTCCTAGAAATGCATTTTCAATAAGGTCAGGCGCAAAAATAAATGTGTTCACGCCTTTTCAGCGCTAATTCTTAGTTGCCTATCTTTAGTAAATCCTGACAGTACTATTCTAACGTCAAAAAAGAGTTTGTGCTGGCGCAAGCTGTTAGTAAAACTGGCCCATAGTCTACTAGCCGGGACAACTTCTTTGTTTACAGACATGACATAATGACACAGGCACAGCGGCATGTAGTGTTGGGCGATATGCTCAATTTTCATATCGTCCTATCGTCAGCCTGTGAGATCGCCGATACACGATATTACGCTAATTTATTTATTTATTTACTTGGTTTCATTGCCAAAAAGTGAACCAACTCCAGTGTAAGGCTAAAAGCAGCCTAATGTTTTCAATGTGACTGAATTTGTATTTAACATGATAACAAATTAATAGGAACATCGTAAGTTACTAATTATAATGCCTACATTTCCTCAATTATTCAAAAAGCAGCTACAGAAAACAAGCAAAGAAAATTACATTACCAAAGAACATCATCACAAGCCCAGTCTAGCGTGAGTTTATGCACTTTAAAAACACTCCCGTTTAAATCAGTGAATATACACTGTATGATGAATAAATATCTTACCCCTTATTTACACTGCACACATCTGCACTTGTTTGTGGGGAGAATTCGCGAGTCAGAATTAGTCAGCCGCGCGCTGAACACAGAACTCCGCTGTTTCAGTGATGGATCATATGAAACGACTCTGATTGCCATTGCATTCATAAGCTACAGATAATAATGTGGATTGGTTGAAGGTGCATACGTAAAACAGGAAAAAATAAATATAATGCAACAAACTAAGTCTATATTCATTGGGTTAGTATTACTAGGCTGATATAATAATAATAATTATAATAATAATCGTCTTGCTATCGTCAAAGACATCAACCACAGGCGATATCTCTGACTATCGTAAATACACGATACTATCGTCTATCGGCACACCTGCGGCATGCTCGACTTTCCAGTGAATCCTACAGGACCACTCAAATAGAAAACATTTTATAGATTACCGTTGTGAATCGAGCTAAAGTAAGGAGCTAGTTTTGAACACTGATTGGATATGAATTTGCTCAAAAATTGAGTGTGACTGCTTGTTTATAATAAAAAACACTGGTAATCAAGAGAAACATGAATGATGGTGTATTTTGATGTTTGTCAGTCGTGTTGAATAGAGACGATTCAGTGGCTACCTTGAGTCCTTCTGGTGATAAGACATCAGCACAAATACGCATCAGATGGTGATTCAACAGCCTGCTCAGAAATAGCTACTCCACAGATTGGTCCTCCTAAAGGTCTCCTCATCCACAGTATCCATTTTCTGTCATTCTGTCAGCACTCAAATTAGAGCCACGATGCTGGAAATACCAGATGTCATGCTAGAGGTTAAAGCTATGAGAGTCATGTAAGCTTCAGATGCCTCGCCAGTGCATTAAAGTGACAGACAGACAAAGTCAGGCATGTTTATCTCTATCTACTTAATGCATATAGGCCTAATGCTCAGTCGGGATTTGACATGTTTACAAATGCATTGCATCACATGCTCATTTGAACTTAAAAGAATTGTTCACCCAGAAATGAACATTTTGTCATTTTATACTTTTTTTGTCTGTGTGTGTGAACAGTGTTTGTGATGGATGGCCAGGATAGAGCGGGAGGTTAGTGGATAGAGAGAGATCAGGAAGTAAATGCCACACTGCTGTTGCCAAGGCTGAGATATCGGTAGGAGCTGGCGTTTAAATACTTGTGTGACATACATCCTGCAGTGGTGTTAGCCAAACAGCTGTGTGTTTATCTGTGTGTGTCCGATTATCACTGCCACCCCATGAGCCAGACAGATCTGCAGATGGGGATGTCTATCCGTGAGGAACATAATCAGGATTCAGGCATTCTTAGTAAGGAAAGAAGGTCACAGTGGTGGGCTTTGAGGTTCAGCCTGAGAGTTGACCGTGACTGATCCCAGACTGTTCCAACCAGATGCAACTCACGGCTGGAAGAATTGAACCCATTGCCTAATAGAAATAAGCAAACATTTTTCATTTGATTATATCCTCGCAGACTCGCTTGAGTTGTTGTGTGGGTATGGAAGTGTTGAAAAATGAGTTTTACAAATGCAAGAACCACTTCAGTTTTTAATCAGAAAAACTGTAAAAATCTAGTTGTTTACTGAAAGGATCAGGATCAGTCAGATATGCTGATTTGAGGAAGTGCATTTGGAGTGCTTTGAGGTTTATCTCTGCAGCTTTGGATGTGCTCTTTTTTTAAGAGGCTTATGGAGAGCTGATAGTGTGACTGAAGACTGAAGTCAAAGGCTTAAACATCATAGTCTTCATCATCTCCAATTCTAAAGAGAACATGTAAACACTGCTGATGACGACACCAAGGAAATCAAAACTGACAATGCATATTACTAATCAAAAATTAAAAAATTACGTTTTGATATATTTAAGGTAAGAAATTTACAAAATATCTTCAAGGAAAATGATCTTTGCATGAAGGGTCATATGATGCATTTCAAATGTTCTTTTGTTTGGGAGTTTACAAAGCTGTTCGTGCATGATAGATCCCTAAAGTTGCAAAGATAAACGTCTCAACCCAAACAATAGTCTTTATAAAAAGTTGAGACTAGTCCACGCCCTCCTAAATGCCGAGGTTACACACGCCCCCACATGTTATCACTGTGGGGAAATTTGCATATAACACGCCCAAATGTTAACGCAAAGGAAAGAAAGGGATAATTTTTATCTCGCTGCAGTATGTTGTTTGCCGCGCCAGTCTAGGAGACGCATGTGAGTTTCGTAGGGCTGGACGATATGGTCAAAATTTATATCACGATATATTTCTAAATTTGGGTCGATAAGATATAATTCCGATATCGATGTGAACACTATTAAAAAAGCCTCATAAGAACGGCCACAACTTATGTCTGTACCTACAAACTTATGAAAGATTAATTTGCCAACTCTATGAAACTTACTCCTATAAAACTATATAATATTTTAGGAAAAATAAATAAATGTTCACCTTTTATTGGTATTTAGCCTTCATACAAACAAGAAATGTGAAATCACTGTAAAATAAATCTCAGACTCTCCTTATTATATTAATATTTTTTACTTCAAACTAGGCTAACATACCAGTCAAAAGTTTTTGAACAGAAAGATTTTTAATGTTTTTAAAGAATTCTCTTATGATACCAAGTCTGCATTTATTTGATCCAAAGTACAGAAAAAACAGTAACATTTTGAAATAGTTTTACCATTTAAAATAACTGCTTTCTATTTAAATATATTTATTTTGTGATTGCAAAGCTGAATTTTCAGCAGTCATTGCTCCATTTTTGTCACATGATCCTTCAGAAATCATTTAATATAGGCTGATTTAGTGCTCAAGAAACATTGGATTATGATGTTGAAAACAGCGGAGTAGATTTTTTTCATGTTTCTTTGATGAATAGAAGTTCAGAAGAACAGCATTTATCTGAAAAAAAAAAATTTTTGTAACATTATAAATGTCTCTACTATCACTTTTGATCAATTTAAAGCATCCTTGCTAAATGAAAGTAATAATTTCTATAACATACATTTTAAAAAGAGCTTTTGAATGAAATAGTGTATAATGTTACAAAAGCTTTTATTTCAGATAAATGCTGATCTTAAGATCTTTCTAATCATCAAAGAATCCTGAAAAAATTTACTCAACTGTTTTAAATATCAGCAAATCAGCATATTATAATGATTTTTTCTGAAGGATCATGTGACACTGAAGGACTGGAGTAATGCTGAAAATTCAGCTTTGCATTACAGGAATAATTACAATTTTAAAATATATTCAATAGAAAGCAGTTATTTTAAATAGAAAAAAATATTTCAAAATGTTACTGTCTTTGCTGTATTTTGGATCAAATAAATGCACCCTTAGTGAGCATAAGAGACTACTTTCAAAAACATAAAAAATCTTACTGTTCAAAAACCTGTGACTGGGAGTGTAGGCTGATTATTCGTATAGATGGAAGGTGCAATTAACAAGGTAACGAGTAGAAACATGCTCCGAGTTGCTTCAGAAAACAAAAAAATAGAGCAACAACAAAAGGATGTTGCTGGAAATGGGTTTATTATTAAAAATGCAAACTGATTGTCTGCCAGCACGAGGCGCTGTGAGAGCGGTGGAAGTAACGGTTTCTCCAGTAACGGCTGTAAAAAAATCAGCTCCGCTCATGAACGCTTATCAGATAAAAATGCCATCTAAACATTTCTGAAGACAGTCAGTTCCCCTCAAAGATACATTCATATGAAAACACCCACGCCGCGTTTTGATTTTGAAACGTGCAGTGCTCATGTTTATCAACGAAGTAAACGCCACAAAGAAATCAAGGTATGGGAAAACACTGGTATGTATTATCGAAAATACGGAAATGTGTTTAAAAATCATTCACGTTAGTGAAAAAAATTATATCGCGGCTAATATTGATATTGAATTATGTCCAGCAAGTGTTTTGTTGTGAAAGCGAAACTATTTTGTTTCAAAAGAGGACGATATCCGCTTCGTCCTGCCTAGAGCTGATCCATGCTGGTCGCAGAGGAAATACATAAATTTCGCGCTGTCGATCGCCAGATCGGCATTCACCGTGGACGAAGCAGAGTCCAGACCGGGGTCGTCACATGTGGTTGCAGCAAAACTGCCGGCCGCTCCTTCGGTGAATCGACGGCCGCGCCATGCTCAAGCCTACATTGCTTCTGTGGCACAAAGGCTGTTTCTATATAGTTGGGCAGTTCCAACTTTGCAAGGCCAGTCTGGCGCTTCTGACTCACAGCCTGTAAGTACGTGTTTTATATTTAAATAATTTGTCACTGACGATTCAAACGCGAATTTTGAACAGTGTAGAGTAGTGCTTGTTTGTCATTACTCCGATCACAAATGCATATATGGTTTTATGTTTACGCGAGTGATAAGCAAACGCAACTCGTATAAAAAGAAGACAGTAGAGTATTATAATCAGTAAATTATGGCCCCACGGATGCAACACATGCCGTTTATAAGGGGTTTTATGGTGTTGTATCATCGCGACGGGACACGGAATCCCAGTATGGTAGGGCGGTGTAACATTTCCGTCAGACGCTTGAGGTATTCAGCCAATAACAATGCACTGGATAGCTGGCCAATCAACACCTCGCTGTCCGGAACGATGAACTTTTGTTAAAATTCAGAAGGTGGGGCATAGAGGAGAAACAATTATGTACATTATGTGGAAAATAATGTGTTTTGTGAACCTTAAACCGCATAAACACATTTCATTACTCAAAATAATGTTCTTTTTAGCAACGTAATATGACCCCTTTAATATCCTAATGATTTTTAGCATAAAAAAAATTCGATAATTTTGAACCATGCAATGTATTGTTGGCTATTGCTAAAAAATATACCCAAGCGATTTAAGACTGGTTTTGTGGTCCAGGGTCACATATGTTTAAAGCACCAATAGTTTACCAAAATTTGACACTGCAGGGTCTTTGAAATTGGAGACTCTGTCTCTCTGATTAATTGATTGATTGATTTTATTCATTTATTGCTTAAACTGAGTGATACAAACTGTAAATCCTTAATAATAACAACAACAAAAACAACAATGCAGTTTGGTCTTCTCTTTGCCATAGTGATGTAGGCTATTTTATAGTAAACTGGAACCAGATAAAATCAGATACAAAACAAATTGTGAGCCTGTGAATTTTCCTGCAGTGACTTTGCCATATCATACTTTATCTACATGTTGCTAATTTTATAAGGGTTTTTTCAATTATTATTTTTTTATTAATTAATTAATTATTTTTAAATGAAAGTGTGCTTCGTACTGCTCAATATTGTATGAAAACTGTAGCATTGATTAATATTAAAAATCAAGAAATTCTTTAAAAAATCACAGTCAATAAATGATTTAACAGTATTGTTTTTCCTTCTTTGCTTATCTAGTGTTGCTATGTTTGGTTGGACAATGCAGTTAAATCATCTCCAGGCTTGGTAATGCTTGGGGCATAAACAGTGTCCGCTAGCGTCAGCATGGCTCTCAGTATGAAGGAGTAGTAGGAGGAGGATGCTGTTCAGCCCGAGGCACGTCTGTGTCAGCCTCATGCTGGATTTAGCATTTGGGTGGAGGGCGTTAGTGGTGACTGTTGTCACTTGCCTTGAGGCTTTACCACAGAATCCAGAAGCACCAACTTCCTCTTTAAAGCGAGCACAGCACAGCCTAGTTTAGCAAGCTCCCTTAGAGGATCACTCATTGGGCCCCTAGAGACTTGGCATGCTTGCTGTTCTAGCTTTATAACCACAGAAGCTAATGAATTTGATCTAAATGTTTTTTTATGTTTTATATTTTATATCACAAATATGCCAGATAATCAATTTATTTTTCAATGTAGAAAAATACATTTTTAAAAAATCCTATTTTGTTCATTTCTTTGTGCATGTGTGTGTGTGCACATTTTTGAGGAAATGTAGGTCACACTGACTATAAGAGTAGAAAGGTTATGTTTTGCACTCTACATTTTAGTGGTTTAAAATGTAGCTGAAATCACAGGCTGCCCACTAAGGATTGAGAAATCTCATTATAATTCCCTTATTCTGAAGTTACAGGTTCTTAATCAGATCAGTGCTTAACATTACTACTTGCAATGCAGTGATTTATAGTGAATTATATAGGCTATACATTAATCTTGGTCACCATGAAATATTTTTTTTAATGTGTGCATGTTTGTACATGTATTTTTTTTAAATGAACATTTATTCATTTATTTTGTTTCATTTATTTATATATATATCTGTCCCTTTAAAGGAGTAGTTCACTCAAAAATTAGCTACAAATTTACTCAAGCCATCCAAAATGTAGATGAGTTTGTTTGTTAATTGGAACAGATTTGGACAAATTTAGAATCTAGCAATTTAACAGCCGATAAAAACATTACAATAATCCACAAATAATCCACACAATCTTGTGAAAGAAAGCTGCATGTGAAATGAGTTTCGAGGGGCATTCTGTGGAGAGGATATGTGGTTAGTGGCCCTGTAGTATCAACATGCCCATCTTCTTAGTTACAGGTTCTCTCTCTTGTCTTATTTTGCCTTAATGCATCCAGAATTACTATTATAAAATGGAAGTTCTGGTCCTGAATGATGATTGGTCAGTATAGCCATGCTATACTAACAGCTGTGATGCACCTACAGTGGGGCAAATAAGTATTTGATACACTGCCGATTTTTCAAGTTTTCCCACTTACAAAGAATGGAGAGATCTGTAATTTTCATCGTAGGTACACCTCAACTGTGAGACAGAATCAAAAAAAAAAAAATCCAGAAAATCACATTGTATGATTTTTACCATACTTAATTTCCATTTATTGCATTAAATAAGTATTTGATCACCTACCAACCAGCAAGAATTCTGGCTCTCACAGACCTGTTAGTTTGTCTTTAAGAAGCCCTCCTATCCTCCACTCATTACCTGTATTAATTGCACCCGTTTGAACTCGTTACCTGTATAAAAGACACCTTTCCACACACTCAATCAATCAGACTCCAACCTCTCCACTATGGGCAAAACCAAATAGCTGTCTAAGGACACCAGGGACAAAATTGTAGACCTGCACAAGGTTGGGATGGGCTACAGGACAATAGGCAAACAGCTTGGTGAGAAGGCAACAATTGTTGGCGAAATTATTAGAAAATGGAAGAAATTCAAATTGACTGTCAATCTCCCTCGGACTGGGACTCCATGCAAGATCTCGCCTCGTGGAGTATCAATGATCCTGAGAAAGGTGAGGGATCAGCCTAGAACTACACGGGAGGACCTGGTCAATGACCTGAAGAGAGCTGGGACCACAGTCTCAACGGTTACCATTAGTAACACACTACACCATCATGGATTAAAATCCTGCAGCGCGCGCAAGTTCCCCCTGCTCAAGCCAGCACATGTCCAGGCCCGTCTGAAGTTTGCCAAAGACCATCTGGATGATCCAGAGGAGGCATGGGAGAAGGTCATGTGGTCAGATGAGACCAAAATAGAACTTTTTGGTATAAACTCCACTCACTGTGTTTGGAGGAAGAAGAAGGATGAGTACAATCCCAAGAACGCCATCCCAACCGTGAAGCATGGGGGTGGAAACATCATGCTTTGGGGGTGCTTTTCTGCAAAGGGGACAGGACGACTGCACCGTATTGAGGGGAGGATGGATGGGGCCATGTATCGCGAGATTTTGGGCAATAACCTCCTTCCCTCAGTAAGAGCATTGAAGATGGGTCGTGGCTGGGTCTTCCAGCATGACAATGACCCCAAACACACAGCCAGGGCAACTAAGGAGTGGCTCCGTAAGAAGCATTTCAAGGTCCTGGAGTGGCCTAGCCAGTCTCCAGACCTGAACCCAATAGAAAATATATGGAGGGAGCTGAAACTCCATGTTACCCAGCGACAGCCCCAAAACCTGAAAAATCTGGAGAACACCTGCGTGGAGGAGTGGGCCAAAATCCCTGCTCCAGTGTCTGCAAACCTGGTCAAGAACTACAGGAAACATCTGACCTCTGTAATTGTAAACAAAGGTTTCTGTACCAAATATTAAGTTCTATTTTTCTATTGTATCAAATACATATTTCATGCAATAAAATGGAAATTAATTATTTAAAAATCATACAATGTGATTTAATGGATTTTTTTTTTAGATTCTGTCTCTCACAGTTGAGGTGTACCTACGATTAAAATTACAGATCTCTCCATTCTTTGTAAGTGGGAAAACTAGAAAAATCAGCAGTGTATCAAATAATTATTTGCCCCACTGTATCTCTGTGTCTGTCACTGCTGCTACTCCACTGTGCGTCCCAGATGAAAGAGTCTGGTCTACAATATGTAAATGCAATGGATGAAAAAGAGTAACTATTTAAGGAGCGATGCCTGAGAGGCTGAGAATGAATGCTCATTTTGTGTGTTGCATTAGACAGAACGTGGCTTTAGTGAAAGATGAAATATTTCCAGTATGCATGGAAAATTCTAGAGTTGTGTGTCTGGGGCACAAAAAGGATGTTGCGAGTCATGCCTGCTGCATTTAAAATTGTTCTTTTGTTTCTTCCTCCTCTGTTTCTCTTTTGCGCATGCTTACAGCTGCATCAGGCCTGAAAGTATCAGGCTGGAACGCAAGTGATTTTTCATGAAATCGGGGGGGGGGGGGGGGGGGAACTTGCTGTGTGCGCCATAGCACACAGCTCTCTCCGAGGGTTTGGCTTGGGCCAAAAAGAGTTTTTAAAGAGTTTTTCTTGTGTTCTTTTGAAATGACTATTAGTTTCCTGAAGTAGTGGAAAAATAAATGATAATTCACTGTCAGAGACCTTATTGAAGCTAAATACATTGTTTTCTTTCTTTGTCACATTCCCACATTTTTCTGTCAGGGGGAGGTTTGCTTCCATTGTCAGAAGAGATGTGAAATATGTATTGGGACATTTGCTCTGGGTGGAGTGGGGCAGGCTTTGAAGCAAACTTTGGACTTCCAGGGTATAGGGCCATGATTTCAGAGATGTGGAAAGCACGGATGGACCATTAGAATCCAGTCATAAAAATGGAATTCACAGTTTAACGCGGAATGTCACAGAATTTGGATGAAAAAATTAAGGTAGTAGTGCTGTACAATCAGACATTGCTATATGGACTATTTTCCCCATGGTAACAAACTGTTATTCATTTATAAAACACAGAATCTAGAAAAATTAAGACAACACAGAATTTGTGAAAAAGTAAAATTTGTATTATAGGGCCCTGTTATTGTTAAAATGTTCATGCATTGCATGAAAAATTGTACCAGTGCAATTTAGTTGATCAGTAATTAAACACAGCATTTGGGGAAAATACCAAAGATATCTACCGAGTATAACACATTCTCAAATATATACGTAAAAGGAAAAACAACTATGTTATCTATAAAAATTTTTACATTGTAAAAGCTGCAATGGCTAAACCATTAAACGGGCAATATTAAAATATGTCCTATTTAATAAATAAATAAAATAAATTAAAACAAAAACAGGTAATAGTTTTTTTCAATGTCCAATACAGGTTGGGTTGCATTTTGGTTTTATATATTGTGTGTAGCAGTATGTTGTCAGTCTTGGGTTAGTTTTTGCACTTATTTCTGGCTTAGGAAGGAAATGCCTGCTCTGTGTTGAAGGGATAAGAGTGTTAGCAGGAAACATGTGGCAGCCTTGACCAGTGAACTTTGACTTTGAACTCCTACAGCCTAAACTCAGCGGTCAACGAAACATTAAACGGTCAAGAAATATTGTCTGTCTTTGTTTTGGCCTTATTTTATCATTGTCTGTGAAAAACCATACATTGAAATATCACTAAAGATTTTTTATAGAAGTTGCAGGAATATATATTGCATTATACATTATATATTATACAAATGTAAATTTAGCATAACAGTTTAGTGGATATTGATTAGTAATTGATCATTGAATGGCATTTTTTTTTTTTTACAATTACAGTAATGACATCATAACATAGCTCAGCAACTGGTTCTTTTTGTGTCCATCAACCAATGACTTGCTGCTTTACATTCAAATACTCGGCTAGCGCAGTAGTAGCAGTTTGCAGCGCGCCTTCAGAAACCCTCCACCTTCCCCAGCCCCACCTGTATAAATCTGCTACGGGGTAACTTTATCTATGTTATATATGGGGGTAATTTCATGTATGTTATATGTGTCACTCAGCGTATTTCTTACATGCTCACAGCAGGTATGTATTGGCAATAGCAAGTCTTGGTACTTGCTCTGCCGTGGCAGCAGCAGCGTAGCAGATCTATTCCGCCAAGACCAAACAAATTAACATTGCAATGTATATTACCATGCCAATCCCTCCGATAGTTGTCATGACATAAAAAATGTTTTGTGTAGTTACTTCCTGAGCGAAACAGAAATGGACTAAAAGACTGATCTTGAGATTTAAGAAATCCATATCAATATTAATTAAAAATGAGAAATTGATATTGTAAATCCAGCACTGGTATCCATGCAGCTGACATGTTTACCTCTTGTAAGTTATCCACAGTGTGCACAAATTAGAAATGACCCTATTTTGACTGAAACCAAAAATAGCTTTGGCCGAAAAAATTTCAGTTGCTCAAATATTAGTGCGTCACTAAATATTTGCATAGTGCATAAATGTTATATTAAACATTTATCAAATTTGTTCTGTTATAATTGAATTGAGGAAAAGGATGCATGATATTGAATTTGGCAATTTGTGTCTTTTATTTGGTTAAATCTGTGTTGGTCGATACTACATATTTAATTGTTTATGCTTATTTCTATAGCCAAGAACTGATATGGGTTTTTTGGGGCCGATACCGATATTAGGGAGTAAAAAAAGGCCGATATCGATATATCAGCCGATATTCTTTGTGTATATTTTAGTATAGTACCAGTCAAATGTTTGGACACTTTCTCATTTGTGTGTCCAAACATTTGACTGCTACTATATATAGAATACAGTATATACATAAACAGAATATATAAACACATTTTTTGCAATGATCACTCAAATGTGGTGATCAAACACATAATGACGTGACAAAGATATGTAATGATGGAGCAGGGATTTAAGAATTTATAACAATAAACTTTATTATCCAAAATGAATCTGACATCAGTGCAATGAACAGTAAAGTTAAAGTTTATTCAACTTTAATTCAATTCAATTCCATTCAACTTTATTCCGTTGAAGTTTATTTCACTTTCGTCTCGCGCACTTTAATACCCTTTGAATGTAATGCACACGTTCCCTTGGAACTGGAATCATGGTGGAATATCATGTGAGTCCCCTTTCGCCGGGCACTTACGGTCGAATAAGCCAACGCTTGAGTGCTGCTGCCTAACAAGAGCCCTCCTTACTTAGTGAAATGTTGCTTGTGTCACTATCTCACGAATGCGGCCGTCAATCTCCACCAAATCGTGGGATCCCTTCAGCTCAGAGTAGCCTTCCGAACACCCCCTCCGTGCGTCGTTAAGCCCCCCGGGATCGTTTAGATGTTTTCGGTCTGCTGCCGGACTGCGAATTTAACCACTCGTACTCCCCGACCCCCGGGGGCTATCGACGCGGGGGTGGTCTGTTCAAAGAGGGCCTCGAGACATACACTCGATTCGTGTTCGAGAGGGTTCCTCAAGCTGAAGGGATCCCCCGAATTTGGTGCGGATTCGCTCGCGCCTTTACGGGATATGGCCGTTCAAAGGGTCAATGGTTTTCCATAAGACTTTAAGATTAAGCTTTAAAGCGTTTCGTCCAGGTCGCCAGTAGCAAACAATGGAACACACTCTGCTGGACAAACTAAGTAATTACACCATTTCAAGCATTTTATCTGTGTTATATGTTCTGTAAAAAAAAAGTTCATATCAGCGGCATATTCGCTGATACTGATAATATAGCGACAGGCCTCATACGGCCGCTCAATACGCTAAACGATATATAGGTCGGCTCCCTCTTATTTCACACAGTTTTACCTATATATTACCTTTGCGTCACTTTAAAAACATTCATAACATAATTCTGTTAAATGTAATCTTTAGCAAATTTCAAAATGAATATCCATTTTTCTTGTTTTGCATTATAATGGTGTGATGCCTAATTGATTTCTATCATTGAGAAGATAAAATCTCATCGTCCAAAATCCTACTCTTCATAATTGAGAATCAACTATTCTCTAGTATTTTGCAGTGCATTTTCAAATGTTTTGAGTTTGTGTAGATTAATTCATTCGGGAAGTTAACCATAAAATGATTCACAAAAGTGCACACACACCAAAGCATCTCTTCCTGTCATCTACTACCGTGTTGCTAGGGAATCTTTTCTGCACCACTGGAAAACAGTAAAACTAGCAGGCCGTGTTTCACCTCAGTGTGGAGAGCTGTCAGAGGTAAAGATCTAAACAGGCCTCGTGCAGTCACACGTTGTGTCTTCTGTCTCTCAGCTATTACAGTGGCATGGCATCAACATTGTTTTAATTGCAGCCAATCTGAGATGGAATACTGTACTTTACGCTCAATAAACAAACATCTGTCACTAATTTAATTGCCCAATTTCCATTCAGGATCGTAATCGAATAAATGTTACATTTAATAAAGCTGTTGTTGAGTAAATTACTTGTCCTCGATCAATCAAACTACATTATCATTATGCTTTTATGTGACTTGTATAAGGGATGGGTAAAAATTTTGTTTTTTTCAATTAATTACTGTCTTCCTTATGATCGAACCAGAATATTCTTGAATATAAATGAACTAAATCTGTCCTCTGGTATTGAGTCTACAACAAATTGCTTTCAGTCATGGAATATTTTAATAAAATTCATTTGATATACAAATTTTTTAATTATACATATGCTACCATTTAAAAGTTTGGGGTTATCAAGTTTTTATGTTTTAAATTTTTTCTTCTTGCTTATGCTCACCAAGACTGCATATATTTGATCAAAAATACAGTAAAAATTGTAATATTTTGAAATAATACTATGTTTTAAAATGTAATTTATTCCTTTGATGAAAAGCTTGATTGATAACTATTACTTTAAGCAACATTTACAGTATAATAATGTTAGTACTGTTATTTAGTTACAGTATCCCACTGTAATATTGTGTATTTTTACTGTATTAAATCGGGATGGGTACCAAAACCCGGTAGTTAATTCGGTCCCCAAAAACAAAAAAAAAAAAAAACCGCGGGGCTAAATTATGAAAGACCGGAGTATCGATAAGCTCTGACGTTAACGGTTCTGCTATCGGTACTGGAAAAATTAATAAAACACACATACATTTATTATTGCTATATATACATTATCTTGCAAACTCTATCTCGCCAGAGTCACCAGCTGTTTTTCAAACATTTGTCTATGATGCATTTTTGCTATTCGCAATTCAGAAGCGAGATCGCGTTCACGCGGAGGAGCTTCAGCACGCGCAACATGAAAGCCTTGTTTGATTATGATCGAAGCGAGAACTAAACATTCAAACATCTGCTTACACTTTAGCTGATTTTTTTATTAAGCTAATTTTATTTTTTTATTTTTATTTTGGCTTCTAAGGATTATACAAAAGAAGACATGAGGTAAAGCTATTAAAAACTAGCTGCGTTTCGTATTGCGCAACTTCTTTCCCTTCACAGCGGTGCGCATTCGTTCCTCCCTAAAACCCAAACTTAACGTCAGAATCAGCTCAGTCGGTGATTGTTATAAAATGCCGTCTTTACTGTTGCTAAATTGCGGGACATGTTTGATAATAAAATGTTGAAAGCACAATCTGCACAAGAGACACTGTTCCTCAGGCTGACATGTGTCCAAACGATCAAATACACACAAAAATGTCAAAATGGCCGGCTTGGAGAGTATTTACTTAAACACAGTTTATGGTCTTAAGTGGAGGGAACAGTTGGGAGAAATTCGATGTGTGTCAATATATTGTCTTAAAGTGACAGAATGGCGCTTGGGCCATCAAAATGCAAATCTGCTCTTAATCTGAATAACGTTATAGCTTTAATAAGCATTAATCTATCAATACATACACTGAAAACTATGCAGTGTTCATTTACATTTGATTACTTTTAGATTTCTTTTGTAGGCTATTACTTACCTGAACAGTATTAAATTAAAGCACTGTTTATTTCGTTTCATTTCATTTAATTTGTATATTTGTTTTATTGTATTTGTCAGTTTGTTTTACTTTGTTTCTTTGTTCATGTTCTTACTGTATGTTATCTTATGTATAAAACACAAAAAATGCCTACACACTGGTGCATTTACAAATTGATGTTTTATATTCATTTCATTAACTATTTATTTGTACATTTCAGAATAGAAAGCAATGTAATTATTCTCTTAATTTGTCATATATATATATATATATATAAAAAACAAAAAGTACAGATAAGAATACTGTTAAAGTACTGGATCGATAAGCAGTATCGGTAAGAGTATTAATACCGTTTAAAACCTTAACGATACCCATCCCTAGTATTAAACTGTTATCTCTACAGCAATTCATTGTGTTTATTCAAGGAATACTGTAACGGGTTATAAAATTATATAGACAAAACGAGTTTTTTTTGTTGGTTATTTCATGAAGTGGATTGGAAATTTGGGTCATGGACGTAAATAATAATTAAAGAAAGTGGGAAAATAGCACGACACCCGAGTTTAAAAACATGCCTTTTTTTCAAGCCAAAGCGAAAATAGCCTTTTAGGAACCTGTAGCTGAAAATGCAGCTGGAAATTTTTTCTCTATATTCATGTTACTACTCAGGCCAAAAAAAAAAGCAAAGATAATATTGTGATTATTTATAGACAGAGTAGATTGATGTATATTCATAGGGAATATACAGCCATACTGCTCTTTGCTGTATACATCCCTCCCAGCTCCAGCAACAGCAACAGGAGCGAGGCACTGAAGGAACTGTACCAGCACATCAGTGAGCAGCAGACAGACCACCCTGATGCTTTTCTCATCTTGGCCTGGGATTTCAATCATGCAGACCTAAAGAGTGTGTTCCCAAAAATACACCAACACATAGACTTTCCAACACGGGGAAACAACACTCTGGACTTTTACACCACACAGAGAGGAGCTTACAAGGCCCTTCCCCTCCCCCACCTCGGTGCCTCAGACCACATCACTGTCATGCTAATGCCTGCATACAGACCGCTCGTTAAAGTCACCAAACCAGTTCATAACAGATACAAGTGTGGCCGGAAGGGTTGTCAGAGGCTCTTCAAGATTTTTGTTTTAACACCACTGACTGGAATATTTTTAAGCAGGCTGCCACATACAATAACCCCACAGACCTCCAGGAGTACTCAGAGACTGTCACTGCCTACATCACCAAGTGCAATGATGATGTAACAGTCACAAAGACCATCACTGTCCGGGCTAACCAGAAGCCGTGGCTAACAGGGGAGGTCTACGGACTCCTGAAGACGCGGAACGCTGCCTTCAGAGCTGGAGATGAGGTGGGCTTGAAGACAGCTAGGGCCAACCTTTCCCGCGGCATCAGAGAGGCTAAGAGTCAGTACTCCAGGAGGATAGCCCATCATTTCAGAGACAGTCGGAGCCTGTGGCAGGGGATACAAATCATTATGGACTACAAGCCCCCACCACGCACCTGGGACAGCACCATCTCTCTGCTGAACGAGCTGAACGTCTTCTTCGCTCGCTTTGAGGCACAAAACAGCACCACTGCACAGAAGACTCCACCTCCTCCCGGCGATCAGGTGATGACGCTGTCCCCGGACAGCGTGAGGAGATCCCTCAGCAGGATCAACGAACGCAAAGCTCCGGGTCCTGACAACATTCCTGGGCGTTTACTGAGAGACTGTGCAGTGGAACTCACCGATGTCTTCACAGAGATTTTCAACATCTCGCTAAGTCAGGTTGTTGTCCCCACATGCTTCAAAGCTACCACCATAATTCCAGTCCCGAAGAAGTCGCCTCCATCCTGCTTCAATGACTACCGTCCACTTGCACTTACCCCCATCCTCATGAAGAGCTTTGAACGGCTAGTCATGCACCACACCAAGTCTGCCCTCCCCCCCTCCTTGGACCCCCTCCAGTTTGCATATCGGTCCAAACGCCCGACCGATGACGCCATCGCCACTACCCCTCCACTCAGCACATCACTACACCTTGACCAAAAAGACTCATACGTCAGAAGGCTGTTCATAGACTTCAGTTCAGCATTCAACACAATCATCCCTCAACAACTCATTCACAAACTGGTCCAGCTGGGGCCAAACACTTCGCTGTGCAACTGGCTGTTGTACTTCCTGACTGGGAGACCTCAGGCAGTATGGGTTGGCAGTAGCACATCCAGCACCATCACACTGAACATTGGGGCCCCCCAAGGATGTGTGCTGAACCCCCTCCTCTTCACTCTGCTGACCCACGACTGCACTCCGTCACACAACTCCAACCTCCTTATAAATTTTGCGGATGACACGACTGTAGTGGGTCTCTTTAGCAACAGAGATGAGACAAACTACAGGTGCGAGGTGAGCCGCCTGGCCGGGTGGTGCAGTGACAACAATCTCTCTCTGAATGTGGAGAAGACTAAGGAGATTGTTGTTGACTTCAGGAAAGTGCGCACTCAGCATGCCCCTCTGACCGCAATGGGGGTGACCTGTGGAGAAGGTGAGCAGCACCGAAGTTCCTGGGTGCACATCACATAGGATCTCTCCTGGACTGACAACACCGCAGCACTGGCCAAGAAAGCACAGCAGCGTCTCTGCTTCCTCTGCAAACTGAGAAGAGCCAGAGCCCCGTCCCCCATCATGTGCACCTTCTACAGATGCACCATCGAGAGCATCCTGACCAGCTGCATCACTGTGTGGTATGGCGCCTGCAACGCGTCCTGCCGCAAGACACTTCAACGCATAGTGAGAGCAGCTGAGAAGATCGTTGGTGCCTCTCTCCCCTCCCTTCAGGACATCTACAACACCCGTCTCACCTCACCCGCAAAGAAGCCCTCTGCTGCAGTGATCCCACCCACCCGACCACAGCTTCTTCCGTCTGCTGCTCAGGGAGGAGACTGCGGAGTCTCCAGGCCTGGACCAGCAGACTGAAGGACAGCTTCATCCATCAGGCTGTCAGGAAGTTGAACTCCCTCCCGACCTTGCCCCCCCTCCCCTCTCTTGCCCCACGCACCACTGAACTCTGACCCTCTAATGGACTCTCCCACTCCCCCTCCCAAATACACACACACACACTGTCACTTTAATCAGTCTGAAATAAGCTCTTTTGCACTACAAATAATTTTTTTGCACTACAATCACTATATCTGCACTGTTGTTTACTTTACTGGTTTGCACTCTATCTGCCATGTGCCTTGTGCTGCTTTATATATATTTTTATATTTTTACCTTATTTGTATATTTGTATAGTTGTATTTTGTATTTTGTATTTAATCTGTATTTATGTTATCTGTATGCACCCAAGGGTCTGAGAGTAACGCAATTTCAATTCTCTGTGTGTATGTACTGTACATGTGGAAGAATTGACAATAAAGCAGACTTGACTTGACTTGACTAAGTACTGCATTAAACCAGATGTCTATTTTAATCATTAATTCAAATCACAGAACTGACACCATATTAACTGCATTTTTGTGAACACAAGGACTATAACATCTAAGCATGTGATTGCAGTAAGTTCATGTTTCCTGTTACACTTTAGAAATAAATGCATGTACATTTTATGATTTTATGAAATACTAATGTAAATACTGTATTACAAGTGAAAAAGGCTGAAAACATATGTTGTATATTTAAGAACCAGAATCTAAAATTATATTGAGATATCTTTGGTAGGCCTACGTCTTAAATTACAGGCACATAAACTTGTATAAACTTAAATAGTGGATTACTCTGTAAATATTAATTCATGACATTTTATATTTTGGCTTTTGTTATTTATGTTTGTCTTTTTTCAGAAACAAAAAAAAATAGCTGGTGAAGTTTCTGAAATTTGGTTGATTTTGATTTATTTGAAATTAAAATATTTTGTAACACAAATGTTTTTACTGTCAATTAGCTATTCAACTAGCAAAAGCTATTAATATAGCTATTGAATTGCATAGTTTGGGCGCAGTTGAATTTGGTATTTTTTTTAATGTAACGAGTCAGAAGGCTCCGTGTATAATTTGCAGCATTAGCTGAGAGAATATGAATTCATATGCAAGCATATATTCCTGTATCAATACCAGGTCCTAACTTATATGGGCAAATTGTGGCTTTTGTTAAGTGAAATAGACTACATGTGTAGTATGGTATTTCGAGGAAGAAGGACAGACTTTGAGAGCTTTCAGTGGAGAGTGAGGGGTTAAATGTTCTTGTTATTGCAGTCCAAACCAGGAACAACACAAGACAGCCGATCCTCCTATGGCACACTGCTTACTGACTGATAACAGCTTCTAATGTCATGCATCATCTGTGATGGAAACTCATCGTTTAATTCTGTGTAGAGGATGACTGTGTGTGTGTGTGTGTGTGTGTGTGTCTGTGTGGGAGAGAGAGAGAATTGCTGATTAGGTTGCATAAAACCAAAATTCAGATTAGGAACTGTTAAAGCCTCATGACCTAATTAGTGCAACACAACTTTTCTCCTGATTAGTTAGTGATTTTGCATAATTTTCTGGTTTGATTTGTGTTCGCTGTCTGTTGAGGAGAAAATAAAGGAGAAAGCAGTGAAAACATGCCGTATGCCCAAATGAAAATGCTTGACCAAAGTATTGGCCTCGTGTTAGACCATGTGTTCATGCATTACTGCAGTTCAAAGGACTACTTTTGACAACATAACTAACTTGCTCAACAAGATCTCACCAAACTGTTGCTCTGCAGTTTGATGCCTGAAATACCGGTACGTAGTTTGATGCCCCTTGTGGCCGTGCTGACATGGCATTTTGAAATGTGCTTGAAATTGAAGTTTCACACACATGTATAGAATGTTTTGTCTCAAACAATTTTTTAACATCTGCTCCAAGAAACATGGCCTAAATCAATACTTTTGTTTACTTGATTTATTCTGTTCCTTAGTAAAATTGTTAAAAGAATTGGTATGGAGACAGTATAGCCTAATTCTGTGCATTGTACAGCACAGACAGGGTTTGTTTGTGGTTTATAAGTGGCTTTATTTATTTATTTACCAATATAGTTTTTAGTATTGCATGTTCCTACTATGCCGCATATCGCAATTGTACAACTTCAGTGATTCCCATCTCTGATCTGTTTGTCCACAGGCTTTGGATCAGGACAGAACTTCATTGCAGAAGGTCAAGAAGTCAGTCAAAGCCATTTATAACTCTGGTCAAGGTATGTTCACAACCACGCACACACAAATGCTGGTTTTGTTAAGGCTGTAATACAAACAAACACACTTATTAAATTCATAATCACTAATATTAAATAGGCATTGCCTTTTATATGGCGGTGTGCAGTATTTTTAGTGATTGCAGATGAATTTGCTTGCAGTATTGTTAAAACAAATGGCTAGATTACATTTAGCTTGAACATGTTTCTGGTTGACGCCACACCAGCTAGTTTCGTCCACCCCCACAAACACCCACCTACCTAATCTCTTTCACATTGTATAGATGCATTCTGTGCTCAGATGTATGTGTTTTTTTCCATATATCGTTCTATTGAAATGAAACAAAGCAGGATGCATTTTTATCTTACAGATACATACCGAAATGTATGTTGTAATTTTTTTAAGGGGGGAAATATATTTTTCCTGTTAATTGGCTAAATATGCACAGTTATTGATTGTACCTATTAAAATAAATAAAAATAAAAACAATAGAACAATAAAACTGGCCCAATATATATGCATGTATTTTGTTATTCTTTTATTACTGGTACAGTTTTTTTTTTTTTTTATATAAATGCTGTTACTTTTAACTTTTTATTCTTCAAGGAATCCAGTAAAAATGGACCATTGTTTCCACAAAAATATTAAGCAGCACAATGTTTTTAACATTGATAATACGAAATGTTTCTTGAGCATCAAATGAGTATATTAGAATGATTTCTGAATGACCATGTGACACTGAAGACTGGAGTAAAGGCTGCTGAAAATTCAGCTTTGCCTTAACATGAATAAATTACATTTTAAAATACATTATGATTATGAAACAGTTATTATATTATCAAATAGTGCTGGGCGGTATGACCAAAAATGTATATCAAGGTATTTTTTCAAAATTATACCGGTTTCACGGTACATGACGGTTTTTTTTTTTTTCATGCATGACCGGGTGTTAACAATATTTTCTACTGATTGAGAGGGGAAATACTGCAGTATATTGACTTAGAATGCCAAATTTTACTGTCATGATGAGTGAATATTGTCAAAAAAAATACCACACTAAATAGTGACAAAACACGACCCCTTTTAATACATGTTAAAACCAGGAGTCACTCTCATTTATAATAGCGGCATCATCTGATAAAATCAACATGCATCTAAACTAAAGAGCGGCTATGCGGTTGTTTTTGGCTATATTATTTTTTTGTCTCATGCAGCACACTGCCTGCATCTGAGTAACAAACTAAAAAAAAAAAGTGCATTTGATATTACCAGACGAACAAAGGGTCGAAAGTTTCTCGTGTGTGTGAGCTGATGGCAGGGGGCAGTGGATATTTGTTGCGGTCAATGTGGATATTGTGGATGAGTTCTTCTCTGTCATCATGTTCTATTAGTTCTACAGCTTCAGTTTCTGAGCTTTCTCGCTTAGTAACACATACAGCTGTTCCGTCACCACAGTGCAACAGTGAAAAGGGACCCCTTTCAAACATTGTCGCGTTCCGAACATTGTTTAAGCGACATACACCGGTATTGCGTTATTTTAAAAATTCATATCAAAACAAAAATAAACACCGGTATTCGGTATTGACCGGTATACCGCCCAGCACCTAGAAATATATATATATATATATACTGTCTATATATATTATATATATATTATATATATATACTGTATATATATTATCAAATACGTTCAGCCTTGGTAAGCATAAGAATATTAAAAAAAAATCCTCCCAACCCCAAATGTTTTCATGGTAGTGTATAATAAAATGTATTGATTTAGATTGTTATAGCACAATGGGATTTATCAAGAGATAAATACATTATTTGTCTGATTAATCTCTAAAATTCTAATAAAAATGGAAAATGCGTAGAACGTTTAATAGAATGACTCCCATTTTGGAAAATCAACCTGATCGTGGTTACAAAGGTGCAGAAAGTTTGAGGTTGCAATTTGATATAAGCCAACATTCCTCGAGTACAAAATTATTTGCACTGATGAATGATGTACATTAATACCAGGGAAATTTACCTAGGAAGTGAATGATTTCATGCTGTCTTCAAGGAACTAGGCAACATGCTACCATAGTCTTGATCATGGATGTGTACTCCTCAAATGCATGATGTTGATTTGTTTGGATTTTGTTCGTTTGTGATCTTTTGTCAGATCATATTCAAAATGAAGAGACCTACGCCCAGGCTTTGGATAAGTTTGGCAGTAACTTCATCAGTCGGGATAATCCAGATCTGGGCACGGCCTTCGTTAAGTTCTCCACTCTGACTAAAGAGCTCTCCACCCTCCTCAAGAACCTGGTGAGTCCTCCATGTAAACATATCTTAAAGCCAGAACGAATGGACACCCAAGACCGAATGGATTTAAAAGTGTCTCTTTTCTTGGATGGAAAGAGATCTGTACAACATCCTTGTTTGTTCTCCGAGTGCACCAGTGAAGTCATGAGTTGAACTGTCAAAACACAGATTGTTTTGGTCAGTGCTGAAGCCCAATGTAAGGACAGATTTAAGGATTTACAGCATACGAGATCTCTTTAGAGCGAATCAGCCTCTGTGAAAGGTGTTAAAGAGCTTAAAGTGTGTGTGCTTCTACAAAGGTTGTAGAGTTCTCTGCGTTGGTGTTGGAGGCGGATGCGTTCAGAGGACAGAGATGTGTGAAATGTGTGAAAATTGTGTGTCTGGTGGATGTGTGAGTGAGAGGGGCTTTTGTAATCTATACTGCTCTCTCTTCCTGGCAGAAACGTGGAGATAGAGCCATAAATTTTGAGTGTAGAAGTTGCAGTAGCTACAGCGCGTCTCCTTTTCACCCCTCACACGCACGCAAACAGAAACACACACATTCCTAAATCACTGTGTGAATGCTGGCGAGCGCTGCGGAAGGGAAGTCATGTCTGTGTGAGCGAAGGCTCACTGCTCCAGCTCTACACAGCTGCTCAACCTTGTGCTGAAAAAAGTGGCAAATGTATTATTTTCATTTTTATTTCACTTTTTATCTATGCTCTGTCTAAATTTAAATGTTCATAGTACTTTCAGCCGACTGTTGACCAGATGTTGTCAACAAGAGAGAAGCTTTAAGGTTTTCCAAGGGAAATAAAAATGAAGAAATTAAGATTTCCATACTAACATACCAACCTTACCAGCTGACAAGTGCCCCAAACCCTTCTTAAAACCATCAAATCAGACCAGCCTGACCAGGCAACCAACCTTAATCTGTTGTACTCTGGTCATTGAATGTTCATCATTAACAAAGATAATGAACGTATTAATACTGTGAGAGTTTCATAGTACACTGATGATATCAGATGGTGATATCATGGAATTGTGATATGCTTCCTAATGATTACGATAATTGTGCATTGCATGCATTACTTTAAATAATACCATGGTATCCTTCCTTACATGCTATCCATGCTTCCTTATTTTTTACTTTACTTGGTAGCCGATATGTGATTCTTGTTGCATTTTATTGTTACTACCATAAAATCTAGTGGTCAGCATAGCCAAGGCCGATATATCGGCTGATATGTTTTTCTGTTTGGCCAGTAAATGTCTCCATCTTTGATAGTTTACAGTCTTTGTGTAACAGTTCTATCTAATAAACAAGCATATCATTTATGCAAGTCTATGAATGTCTAATACATTTTTAGTTGCACAAACCTTCCACAAACCTTTTTTTTCCCCCAGGTTATTATTTTGGTTACATAGAATACTGTATTTAGCAACTCTTGTAGCTTTTTTCTGGGCTGCCCCATCACAGGAGGGAAAGATTAGAAACATTTAACACATGTTGTTCAATATATAGATTTTAGTATTGGCAAAATAATCATGTTTTTATATACCTTACAAATAATAAATTGTTAAATACATTATTATTATTTTGTATATGTCTCCTTGCATGCCTTTATTAAGGAAAAACACATTATTTGATCATTTTCGTTGCGGCCCAAACGTTTTTTTAATATGCTCTTAAATTTTTCAACTTAGGAGCACATGTGCTCCTTGGGGGACAAAAAGTAAGTATCAAAACCTGTGTAGCAACTAGTATTTTGGCACAAACTGGTTGCTATATTACATTTTTGCTCGGACTGAATACATGGTTTTCCTCCATTGTGCTTGCGTACAATTGTCTGTATATTTTTTCTGTGTTACTGTCATCCTCTCCTGTCGACAACAGCATTAACAATTCCCTGATTCATTTCCTCTGGTTTCTATTTCATCAGTATATCCTCTCCATTTCCACAATGCCCTCCTGAGGACCTCAACCTCTCTGGAACGCTGATGGTCTAATATAGACAGATTACACGTACGCTTGTCTTTCACATAGCGGGCTATCAGCATTCACACTGTGTCTGCTAAGTCATGCAGCTATTGGCATTGTGCTGTGTGGCTAATTGGTTTCTTCCTGCAACTAAGTCTTGAAAGACATGTTCAAGCTCAGTATAGTTCAGTCGTCAATAACTTAGCTGTATGAAACAGGGTTAAACAGCAGAATTAATTATTTTGGTTTTCTGCTATCGCTTCTCTCTCTCGAAAGAGGCACTTTGTTGTCTGGCAGTGATGCTTTTAGACTGTTCTGGCACTAAGCTGAGGTATTTATCACTCTGAAACAAGAGCCTCCATTTAGAGACACTGAAGTATAGTGAGAAAGAGAGGAAGTAGACTACATAATGGAAGAAATACTACATTATGGTTTGTCTCCCCGTCACAGAAATCCTTTATTTATGAAAGCTTTACATTTGTATGAAATGATGAAGAATTTCAGTGCAGGTTGCTCTTTGTTACAGCCTTTCTGTGTGGTGGTGTATCTTTCAGCATTTGTGTTCATTTGCCATCTGCATTATCAGCCAGAGGAGCCATTCATCACGTCAGACATTGGCATACACACACACACACACACACACACACACACAACACACACTCACACTCACTGAAGAAAAAGTCTTCAACACATTTATCTCACCATCTGCACTCTGACCTTTAACACACACACACACACACACACACACACACACACACACCCCACAATTGGATGAGTACTGGTATTCAGTGCCCTATGTGAAGAAAATCAAACACAGTTTTTAAAATAACTTTTTGTGCAATCATCATGAACAACAACAAAAAGCATTTTTGAAAGTAGTGTATTTATTATGAAAATAGGGTATGCAAGATTGCGGACATAGTAAAAATTGTGATATTGAGTTGTTTAAAATGCTGTAAAATGTTTCTGATGTTTTCATTGACATTGCATGCTAGTGTATTTTTATTTTATTTTATTTTTTCATTTATTGTTTCAGTGCTATTTAAAATAGGCAGTTTCATCTATTTGATTTACACTGTGCCAGATTTAGTTTTTTTATGTTTTATTTAATTTAAAATAGTAAGCATCATCCAAACTGATCATATATCAGTTAATGAAATGTTTACACATTTTTCATGGATGAATGCTATGCTGGAGCAGTTGCCATATTCTTCTTCTTATTATTATTAATAGTAGTAGTAGTATTGGAAATATGATTTGACATAATTTAGACAAAATGCTATGCTTCAAAAGTTTTCCATCTTTTATTCTCTGTAGGCCTATACTTTAGGTTTAGCTTTTTATATATTCTTTACTGCTGAATACTGATTATTTATAAAGTTATCGGTTAAAACAAATTATTGGATATCAATATCAGCCAATTTTCTTAGGGGTACACAATATATCTCTTTTTTTCTCAATATGTTTTAAATTGTCTTATTTTAACTAAATGTTTTATATTTATAATATCAGTCATTTATTGTTGGTTATTGGCCATGAACATGAAAATAATTATCCAGAATTTCAATATCTGTGCACCCCTGTATTCTTGGCAAATATACATGTATAGAGTATACAGTGTAAATCATTTTAATGTAATCTAAAGGTATATAATGCCAGACTTTGTCCTAAATCTGTTATTCTTGTTGCACTTTTTTTCCAGGTGATGTAAATTTCTCTTAAGGTCTTAGGAGACAATGCAGTGTCACAGTGGGTCTCATCTTGTTACTTGAGTCCAAACTATCTGGCCTCTTGTGTATGAAACATTTATGTTGATTAATTTAAAAGATCTGTCCCAGAGTATCAAATGACAAATCAGGTCTGCGCATCCTGATACGGTTGTGTCTCTCTCAACGGGCTCTGTTTGCGGATGGCTGTATTTGATAAGTTTCTTATTTCTTCTGTGCTGTGCTTATGCTGTGCCAAGTGTCATGTTATGTATCGTATTAACACAGTCTCTGCTCTGTTTCACCATCTTTTCCTGCAGCTACAGAATCTGAGTCATAATGTGATCTTCACACTGGACTCCCTGTTGAAAGGCGACCTGAAAGGCGTGAAGGGGGTGAGAAATATTTACAGACCTTATCTCATAGACCATCAAACACGCAGAGGCTAAATACACATGCAGATGCATGCAAACTTTTCTTGTCTACAATTGTGCTTTCATACTAAGCCAGGAACATAAATAAAAAAATGAAAGATGTTGTAGACCTGTTGAAGTACTTGGAAGTACCTTTGTGTGTAAAGCTCTGTTCAAGTAAATGGCTTCATGATGTCACAAACTAAACTAGCCCGCTGCGGTTTTAATGTAATGCACTGAAACGGAGTGTGGTCAAGTGCGGCTATCTGTGATGTCCTGCTTCTCAGAAGATCAGCAGTCTGACTACCACACCAGGAGTCAATTAGAGCCTACTAATGGATCTGTCATTTACCACAAGTAACTGTAATGGTCATATCTATGATTGGTGCTCCAGATATTCATCACAATAATGATGAGGCTGTCACGGTCCTAATCTGCTGTTTACTTTACTGCTGGAAAGATATCATCCCTCCACACTGATGAACATGGTTAACACAGCTCTGTCTTTGTCATTGGATTTTGGGTGTGACATCTGCTTTGTTGTAAACATGAGGGAGTCTAATTTCTGCACCTTGCCCCTTATATTTTTTCTTTTTTTTTTTTTTTTCCCAGGACCTGAAAAAACCCTTTGACAAGGCCTGGAAGGACTACGAAACCAAGTTGTACGTTTGCTTTATGCGTGTTAGCTAAGTGTGTCTGTATACACATTTGTCCATTCATACGATTACTTTCCGTCTGTGGGCTGCTGCAATTATCAGATGCATTTTACAGTAATCTAAAAGCACCATCAAAAACCATGAGCAAGATCATTTTCTCCCCCGCAGATGTGAGAATAATATGAAATAGACACAGCACTTTTTATTTTCAGCTGAGATGAGTTTGTTCTAAATATACAAATATTTTTATTGGTTTTTATGATATAATTTCTTGCAATCTTACAGTACAAAGATCGAGAAGGAAAAACGTGAGCATGCCAAGCAGCATGGCATGATCCGAACAGAGATCACTGGTGCTGAGATCGCTGAAGAGATGGAGAAAGAACGGAGGCTTTTCCAACTACAGATGTGTGAGGTCTGTAGTGCACTTGGTCTTCCTCACCAGAAATATGCCATAGTTGATATTGTTTTTATTTCCTTTATTATTTGTCTTGTTTGTCTATATTAATGAATGAATTAATTAAATGATTTGGAATAAACATAGTTTTTTTTAACATAATATTAATTTGTATCTATATAAACAGGTAATTTTGAGTGCTAATAGATAGTTAATCTGTAAATTTTATTATTTTGTACAGTGTTTTTTTTTCTACTAGTGCTCCCACTACCCAAAATACTTTGTTGTATGGGCAGCAGAGAGATCTGTACATTATCATTACGGGGATGTTGTGGCCTAATGGTTAGAGAGTCGGACTCGTAACCCAAAGGTTGCAGGTTCGAGTCTCGTACCGGCAGGTATTGTAGGTGGGGGGAGTGAATGTACAGCGCTCTCTCCCACCTTCAATACACCCGACTGAGGTGTCCTTGAGCAAGGCACCGAACCCCCAACTGCTCCCCGGGCACCGCAGCATAAATGGCTGCCCACTGCTCCGGGTGTGTGTTCACGGTGTGTGTGTGTGTGTTCATTGCTTCATTGCTGTGTGTGTGCTCTTTGGATGGGTTAAATGCAGAGCACTAATTCCAGGTATAGGTCACGTCACTTACAGTAATTTTTTGCAATGATCAGTGAGCTTGATCAATGAATTTGATATTCATTCACCAGAATGAGTTTACTTGTGACCTTATCAACAAGCTTTGCAGATGACATTAACATTCATAAATCAGCAGATGCAGCCAGTCAGAACCCTCTAAACCCTCTACTCTCTGCTTTTGTTGTGTTTGGTACTCCTAATATAAATCAGAATAATGTAACGCTGCCATCTCAGTGCCAATTGCCTTTTTATCTTGCATCTTGAAAGATTCCCTTAGCATTAGAGCAGATGGCTTAGATTATGATAGAAATGTTTGTTTTATGGATTCATAATCATCAGTGTTGACTTGGTTCATTAGGGTGGATAGCTGTGGTGATTGGATAGGGTGATTTTTTTTAACATGTTAATGAATTGTATTTGTCAATAGGAATTGCGTCTTGAATTTATTTCATTCTGCATCAAGGGTTTGTGAGGGGTAGGTGTAATGTTATGTGTCTTGGGGAAAAAGGAACCTCAGGTTGCCTTTCAAATGGTATTGGACCAAATGACATGACAAAATCTAATATTTAATTGAATTCACAAATTCTCCACTTAATTAAGCATTAATGTAGAGAAGGCATTGGTATATTGCTGAAAGTCTATGACATAATTCATGATTGTCTAGACATTTTACCAATCTTATGTAATTGGATATTTCCAGTTTTTCTTTCTTAGTGGTTACACATGGGAGTACACATGTGAGTTCTCAACAAGGCATGTGATTTTAAGTAAAAGCTAAAGATGAGAGCAATGAATATTCCATTATGCAGTAAGGTGACTTATTCAGATACAGAAAGCAGCGAAGGAAATGACAAATTCTAGCGAACACATGCAACATACCTACTACATGCATTATATGAAAACAAAGATGTGCACGCACTGTAACTTAATTAGGAATCTATATACATACTGTTTTATGACAAAACTAAGGTTCAAAGGTTATGCACAAATGCATTCACACCCTAAGATGAGCGGAATATGTGCCATTTCACCCCAAGATATATTCAGACATGCCAGGGACCAAAAAGACAGATTAAATTTCTGAGCATAGCCAAAAATGGTTAGCTGGCGTGACTTTGCAAGATGTTCTGGAATTTACCCCTCTGGGCTAAACCGGGATTACGATGATGTTTAATTCATTTGTTTTGTGGGCTTGGTTTGTCACTGCATGTTCTTTACAGATTTCAGATTTAGAAGATGACATTTTTGTCCTCTTTAGTTGCTTCTAATATAACAACAGTACATTTTTTATTCAAACATTTAGGTTACATTTAAATATGTGCTACGGAGGGGACCTGCTATTTTCCCTAGAATTACTATTTCGAATAACTATTTCAAATATTTCACAGCACTGAACATTTTACAATCACTTAATTTCATTTGTTCTACTGTTGAGATTACTAAACTCTGTTGTGACCAAAGTCTGTCTATTTCTACAGTACCTAATCAAAGTGAATGAAATAAAGACCAAAAAAGGGGTAGACCTCCTTCAGAACTTGATCAAGTATTACCACGCACAGTGCAAGTAAGTGACATTTCAATATACTAGATAAATAAGCCTGCCCCCCCCCCCAAAAAAAATCATTTAAGGTCATACATCTGTTTAGTTTGTAGAACTGTAAACATAAATGTGTATTTGACATGTTAATGGTCGATACAGAAAGTGTTATTTGATACAGAAAGTGTTAAAGTTAGTATTTGAGGTGCGGATTAAAAATGAAGTAATTGAAGCAGTGAATGAAATCAAGTATTTTGGGATTATTCTAGATAAGAATTTAAAATTTGATAGTCACATTGAGTACATCTGTAAGAAGGTCAAACCAAACCTAAATTGTTTTCGTGTTATTAGAAGGGACTTGTCAGGTCAAACTACAAAATTATACATGCATGCAATGATATTTTCACATTTATCATATTGTGTCACATCATGGTCACAAGTCTCTCCAAATAAATTAAAACCTATTATTTCAATATACAAACAGGCAATAAAAGTTATGGACCAGAAACCCATGAGATGGCATCATTGTGATGTTTTAAGAAAGCATAACCTTCTTAGCTTCGATAGTTTCGTTGATATTAATTATCTCAAATTGGTTTTTAAATGTCTAAAGAATCATGTTTCACCAATGTTTTCTGAATTGGTCAGTAGGCGTCAGAACTCTCATAGGACAAACACACGAGCCACTATTAGTGGTGACTGTCTTGTTCCAAAGTATAAGACTTTGGGTATATTTGTAGCAATAGCCAAAAATACATTGTATGGGTCATAATGATTGATTTTTCTTAAATAATTTGATATTAAGTAAAGATCATGTTCCATTAAGATATTATGTACATTTCCTACTGTAACTATATCAAAAGCTAATTTTTGATTAGTAATATGCATTGCTAAGGACTTCATTTGGACAACTTTAAAGGTGATTTTCTTTTGGTTTTGTGGTCCAGGATCACATTTAAAACTGGATATTTCCACCACAGGTACCCACAAAACTGAATGTTTTGCATGTTAGTTCAAAGCTTTAAATGCTTCAAAGGTACTTTTGCTGACTATAAAGCTCTACTTCAATACATTGGTAAGCTTATGAGCTTATGATATTTTAACTTATCATTAACTCAGTCTCTCCTGTTTGTAGGTTTCTGTGTTGTATAGATTGTAAATCCATAATTTTTGTTGATAGCTGGTTGCAGTATGAAAAATGTGTTGATTCAGTGTTTTGCTTTTTTTCAGCTTTTTCCAAGATGGCTTGAAGACGGCAGATAAGCTAAAGCAGTACATTGAGAAATTAGCTGCTGATCTTTACAACGTATGTACCTCATTCTTTAACATAAACGTATTTGATTTGGTAAAACCATTTTAGTTTACTTTATGGATTGGACTTCGCAATAAAATATTTGATCAACATCTGGGTCACATTATAATATTTTGTTTAGTGTGTATTCATTTAAAACTGTTATTGCAATCTTTTACTTCCTTGTTTATTTTAGAGCTGCTTTACACTTCTGTGTTGTGCTCCGTTATATTATTTCCTAAGATCTTTAGTCAACTAAAATAATTATGCATTGACTAATGCATGTTTTACCTTGCTGGACTTGGACTTGGACAATCATTCATGTGGTCCAGTCTCAAAATATGAAAGTAAAAAATGCAACCACAAATATTCATTCTTAGCATGAGAATATCAAAACCGTATTGCAAAGTGAAATTTTGCAGTACATTACAATGACGAGTTTATGTCCTGCACCTCTAATACTGTGTGTGTACACCTGTGTAACAAGTTATTTTTGCGTGTGTATATATTTTGTGTGATGTAGATAAAACAAACACAAGATGAAGAGAAAAAGCAACTCACAGCACTACGGGATCTTATTAAATCCTCTCTACAGCTGGAACAAAAGGAGGTAGGTGTAGAATGTGGTGTGCCTCAGGGCTCAGTCTTCGGACCAATGCAAATTCTTAATTGCCCAAAACTAGTTTGTAAAAGCCAATCAAGTGACTTGTTTGAGATTAAATTATTCCAAAGTTCGTTACATTTACATATTTACCGCATGTAAATGTAAATATATTCAGTATTTAAAATTCTGTACATATGTAGAATTTTAGTTAATTCTTCAGTGGCATGACATCATACAGAAAGAAACCTGATAAGTTTAATTTTGCTGTACATCTGTGGATCTAATGCATAAAACCTCCCTAATGCTCGACCTGTACAGGGGAGAGTGTGAGAGGGAGTGCCCAGTGCTGTACCATGCTGGTAGCCAGTATGAAATCGGGCTTGCTGGTAACCAGTGTTGTGCCCCACTGGTTGCTCAGAGAAAATATGCTGACTCTGTCATGTTTAATAAGGAAAATAAATGACAATTAATAAGTAGTTAGTCAATGAATGTTTGTTTTATGTGCCAAGTGCTAACACATTGTCATCAGCAAACTTGCATTTAAATACGGTAACATGGTGGGAGACAAGTTTGTAAGTTAGTACAAATCATAGTGTAGTATGCTGTAGTGCACTTAAATGTTTTAACAAAACCAACACATACAGCCTACATTTGCAATGCTTTTCACACCCTCTCTTATGTGTCTTTCACCCGCTTCCTGTGTGGATTGAAGTCTAGAAGAGTAAGTGTTTAGCATGTACAGCATGACGTGTGTATGTGATGGAGATCATTGTGTGTGTGCACAATAAATAAGTGGCTGTCAGATAAAGCTGATTTTTAAAAGGTTACAAATCTGTTGAGAAATATTGAAAAATCTTCATGTATTTTATGAAAATGCTGTGTATACAGTATTTGTTTGGATTGGTGACTGCATATAGCTATTTAAAGCACCATATGTATGTGGATTTGAGCAGGACTCTCAGAGCAAACAGGGTGGCTACAGTATGCACCAGTTGCAGGGAAACAAAGAGTTTGGCAGTGAGAAGAAAGGCTATCTGCTGAAGAAGAGTGATGGGTACACACACACACACACACACACCCCAATTAGATGGGATTTCTAATCAATCTGAGTTCTTGATCTCTGCTATGAGTGGTGTTATGCAGTATAAAATTGTTGTGTTATAGGTTGAGGAAGGTGTGGCAGAGGAGGAAGTGTTCAGTTAAAGGAGGAATTCTCACCATCTCTCATGCCACTGTGAGTAACTCGGACACACTCATGTGATTTACTTGGTTCACTATAAACCATGTCATCCTAATAATCAGCCTAATAAAACAGAGGTCTGACATTTACAGTGAAACGACTTCATCAGATTTCTGAACTTTGGCTGAATGTCTCCGTAACAACCTAGCCATCCTACTGTGTCCCTCTTTAGAGCTAGGGTAGCTACCCTAATTTTTGTTTTCCAGAAGCATTTTTTGTTATACTGGTTGAAAGTCTTTTCACATCCTGATAGCAATCAATAATTAATATTAAATTGTATATAATTTGTAATTTGATATATATTCCATCTTCTGTGAAAGGTCCAGGAGGATAAATCATTGAATTCAGTCAATTTAGTTTAGCTGGTGTGGAAAAAAATCAGATTCCATTACAGAAGTACAAGCCAAAATTCAAACATTGCCAAAATACACAGAGACAGACAATGGGGTAAAACATGGGTAAACATTGTCAGTGTTTTTACTAGAGCCCGACCGATATATCGTTTTTGCCGATATGAGCCGGTTGCGATTATATCGGTATAGGCGAATATGTCGGCGATATAATTTTTTTTTTTACAGAACATATAACGCAGATAAAATTCTTGAAATTGTGTAATTACTTAGTTTGTCTAGCAGAGCGCTCCATTGTTTGCTACTGGTGACCTGGATGAAACGCTTTTGAAGCTTAAGTCTATGGAAAACCATTGAAACTTTGAACGGCCATATCTCCGTAACGATGCAGCGAATCCGCACCAAATTCGGGGGATCCGTCCGCTTGAGGAACCCTCTCGAATGAGAATAGAGTGTCGATAGCCCCCGGGGTTCGGGAGTTACAGGTGGTTAAATTCGCGTTCCGGTGCCGAACGATCAAGCGATCCCGGGGGGCTACCGACACGTGGAGGGTGGAGTTCAAGAGGGCTCCTTGAGCTGAAGCGATCCCCTGAATTTGGTGGAGATCCGCCGCCGCGTTCGCGAGATAGTGACACCAGTCAACACTTTCACTTCAGTACGGACTTGTTCAGGTAGCAGCATTAAAGCGTTGTCTGATTCAAACTGCAAGAGTGGACTTCACTGAAATTCGCGCAATGATTCCCAGTTCCAAGGGAACCGTACATGTTACATTCAAAAAAGGCATTAAGTGTGCGAGACGTGAATTTAAAATGTATTTGTTTACAGAGGTATATTATGTCACACTTCACACTTCTCTAGTGAGTTTCGTTTGTGTGTGAAGACAGTAGTGCAAATCTGTGAATGAATGTTTCGAAGTGAAATAATCTTTAATGGAATAAAGTTGAATGGAATTGAATTTAATTAAAGTTGAATAAACTTCAACTTTACTGTTCAGTGCACTGATGTCAGACTCATTTTGGACAATAAAGTTTATTGTTAAATTGTTAAATGCCCTGCCTCCATTACGTATCTCTGTCACGACATTATAAGTGTTTCATCACCACATTTGACGTTGCAAAAAAATGGGTGCGTATATATATTCTGTGATGTTTACTGTTTCTATATATAGTACAGTCATGTGTGGACCACGAATGGAAAGTTCCAAACTTTTGCCTGGTACGTACTATAATATACACAAAGAATCTGGAGATATATCGATATCTGCTTTTTTGTATCACTAATATCGGTACGGCCCCAAACAAACCCATAGCGCGGGCTCTAGTTTCCAAGATTGACAGAAGTGGATGAAATGTTTGGGTTTAACTATAAACAAACTGCGAATATCGTGACAGATAAGGCCTAAACTTCAAGTGAGAAAGTGTTTCTAATCTGTGGACTTTTAATGAAGAAATCGACTTTATCATGTTGAAATATGAAAAGCAGAAACTGCCTACGCGAGATTTAAAGGGGTTAGTGTCACCCAAAAATAAAAAGTTTTACAATCCCGAGGATCCTAGGTGTATATGACATTCTTCTTTGAGATGAATCCAATCAGAGTTATATTAAAAAATTGTCCTGGCTATTCCAAGCATTATCATTGCAGTAGGCGGGTGTTTCTGTTTAACATTTCAAAACACTTCAAATAAAGTGCGCGCATCCATAATAAAGCGTCCCTCACACAGCTCCGGGGGGTGAATAAAAGCCTCCTGTACCGAATCCATGTGTTTTTGTAAGAAAAATACCTATTTTCCAACATAAATAAACACTTTTCTCTCACCTATGCTGACTGTTATATGCGGAAGCCATTCACTTTATAACAGTTGTGGCCTGTTTAGTTTCTTACTACACTCCTAAACGCACTCACTCCTAAACATCAGTACAGTCAGTCACATTAATAAGCAACATTTTGCAGGCTAAAAGTCCATTGCCAATAGTTCAGCGATGCATGAAGCACAGCTCACACAGAAGTCACTTTCAAACCAAGCAGCTTTCTTATGGTCAATGTGGCAAATCAACAAAACAAAATGACTAGATTTCACCCACAAAATTTTGCTGAGAAATGTAAAATGTGACCACATTTTTTAGTTTACTGAACACTACCAGTCAGCATTGTTATCATTTCTTTCTGTCTCAGTGTCAGGTCTTGTCCTCACCCTCTACATCATGTCATCAATTTTCATCTTTTCCCCCATGATGTCACTTTCCCTCTTGATAACCTCTGTCTCACATTTCATTGCCAAGTCAAACCATATTCATAAAAATCTGGACCAGTGTTATGTAGCAAACATATGTGTTGCATTTCTTAACACCCTTTGTTCAGTCATTAGCCTGCCTTGTATCCACATCACTGTGCGATTGAGCCTATATCAGGTTTCTTATAGTCAAATCTCAAACTTAGCAAGCTACTACCAAGTGCTTTGTGAAGATTGTTTCTTTGTAAAAAAATAAGGAATGTTAATTTAGTGTTTAAAAATGTGTTTTATTGTTTTAAAAGCTCTACTCATTTAGTAATGCAACGAATGCACTCTGACCCATTTGCTACTACAGGTAAATGCAGTATGAGATGCTGAAAAAAATTAGACTCAAACTAAGATAGCTGTCTAGTGTGTACATAAACCAGAAAAATATAGCGCAGATGGTGTGCAAGAGTACTTTCTGTTCTGAAAGTACCGCAGGCAGACTGACAAAAAAAAAACTAAAAACTGTGGGCTGTAGGCTAGTAATAGATGATTGTCTAACACAATAATATATAATCTTTGAATTAGCTTCATTAGAAATTTTAAATCACTTGAAAGCTCTAGTTAAAACCTTTTCAACACTGTTTGGGATGTTATAGCAGGAATATGAAGTAGTCAAGCATTTCTCCTGTTGTCACATTTCGTTTCAGTCAAACAGGCAGCCTGTCAAACTCAACCTGCTCACATGTCAGGTCAAGCCCAGCACTGAGGACAGGAAGTGCTTCGATCTCATTTCCCGTGAGTCAACAGACACCAACAGGGAGAATTTCTTTTGTGGGAAACCACATGAGTGATTTAGTAGCTTAGTATAATATGTTTGTTTACTTTACCATACTGAATCTTGGAAGAAATTTGTCAAACTTAATTTTAAATAATTGTCTTATTGCACCATTAATGTGATTTATGATTTTAATACTATCTTCTGGTGTTTAATTAGTGGAAATCACTTAATGTTTATGCAGATGGCTCATATTGTATTTGTCATATGTTTCAGATAACCGCACATATCACTTCCAGGCCGAAGATGAGCAGGAATTTATGATGTAAGACTTATTGTTTTTTTACCACTTTGCATCTGCAAGTCACAAACTTGTAATATAACTTCTCTGTGAATGGAGTGATCGCTAAGAATTATATACAGTATATGCTGATTATGGGATATCCTTATGAACAATTACAGCAATCTGCCTAGCGGTGAAGACAACTTTGCTTCTCTGTGACTAGATTGTACGATTTTTATGGAAAACTAATATCGTAAAAAGAGTTTGAGATTTGAACTCTCATCTAAAGAGTTTGCTTGATGGTTTTTGCGTGTCCGTGTGGTGAGAAGTCTGTGACGTGGTGTTCAATTGTTTTAAGTTGGCACTTACTCATTGAGGTCACTAACACCACAATGACATTTCCCAGACTCCTTTAGATACAAACATTCTCACAAAAAAGCATCTACCATCTTATAGCATGTCTAAGTATTTTTAACTTCTGGCTTTGCTTCTTACCTACACTGCTGTGAGCTCCCTGCTGTCCATCACAGAACTCCCTGACTGAGCCATTTTACAGCCATTATAAAGGGCTCTTAAAAGCACAGAGGTTGATCAGAATGAGGCCCTATAACCCCTTTATACATCAGTCCTGCAGTCCTTTCACCTCGACTTTGACTGGAGTCTCTTTTAAAAGCATGGCATGCTTTTGAGCTCAGTGAATCGGTCCATTTTTTGAAAAATCTTATTTAAGAAACAATGGCAAAGAGACAAAAGCAGAAAAATGAATAAGGGTCTGCGACAAGGGCTTAAATGTTGCTTTAGCATTTAGCTGTTGTTTTTTAAGGTAATTCACCGGCTGGCTGGGGCATTGGTATTTCAGCATTACATAGCAGAGTGTTTTAAGACAGCTTGTCAATTTATAAATAGTCCATCTTTTGTTATGCAGCACTTCAGTGTCAGTTTTAAAACAATGGACCAATCAGAAGCAGCAATTTAAGTTTAGAGGGTTTACAGTAGCAACTGTGTACATTTATCATGCAATTAAAATTTTAAAAGATTATTCACTTTCCTAATACATAAAACTCTAAATAAAAAAGAAGGAGAGTGTTTCTTGTGTTGTTCTGTTAATGTGTTTCTGCCTCTACAGATGGATCTCAGTGTTAACTAACAGTAAGGAGGAGGCGCTTAACATGGCCTTCAGAGGAGAGCAGGGTGGAGGAGATGATGGGCTGGAAGATCTCACTAAAGCCATAATAGATGATGTGCTGCGCATGCCCGGAAATGAAGTGTGCTGTGATTGTGGGGCTCCAGGTGCATATCTGTCTACCTGTCTGTCTAAAAAGAAAATAACAATACAATTGTCTGTCTGGTAAGGTTACTCTGCCGCATTTGACTCTCTCCTCTCAGGTCTCTTCTCCACTCAATCTGTCCTCTTTTTTTTGAAACCCTGTTTCTGTTTCTCTCACTCCATTACAAGTGAAATCAGTCTCTCTCTTGATGAAGCAGCAGCAGTGTGAGTGTGAGGATCAGGCAGTCAGGACAGATGAGCGCTGTTACATCACTCTCTTATGTAATTGGCTCATGCAAGCTGTGCTGAAAGTTCTGAGAGGGTGGCTGCTGCTCCAGGGATTATTTGATCAGCCTCTTTCACATTCATTGTTTTCTCTCTCTGCGAGAGGATAGAGACGTGGCCCAGGAAAGGCCCCTGGGACCTTTTTAATTGTTTTAATTTGTTATTACAGTTTTACCAGCTGTATGGTACAGTTTTACCAGTCAGGTTTACAAGCGAAAAGATTTTTGATGCTTTACTGTTAGATGACCAGTCGTGTGAGAATAAAGGCCCGTTCCAGGGAAATAACTATTAAGTTCTTATTGTTCTAATTCTAAGTCCACATCACAACTATAACAATAACATTAATAAACAAAAATGTTAACGTTGGTGTGGACACTAATATAGCTATCGTCATTGATGTGAACGGTCCTTTCATTTAATTTCATTATGTATGAGATGCACTAGTCTGAATAGAGTACATGCAAGTTGGATTATGTTGTTGTACAACAACTGTGCTGGGAGATTGTTAGTGTATTGCTACATTGCTGTGTGGTTGCTAAGATGTATCTTGTACGGTGTGGGTATATATATATATATATATATATAAGGCTATTATATAGTATTATAATAGCATTATAGTGGTTCAACGCATTATATTGTGTTTTTTTTTTAGTCACAGATCGGACTATTTTTTCGGGTAAGCAAGAAAAAAAAATATTTAAAGCACAGAGAATGGCAATGCTGTGAAGGGTTTTTGACAGGCTAATTGTATGTGTATACGCAACTCGGTTATTTCCGCGCTGTTTGAAACACGTCTGTGCTTGTGCGTGCCTTGATTGTGTGCGAGAACAGCGTGCGAGTAACGAATTGAGCTCTCTTTCGATTCTCCTTCTTGTGGTTTAAAATTGCTTGTACCTGTAAATTGGCAAATTAATCTGCGAATCACGTACGCGCCGAACGGTAGGGTCTCATCCGTACGCATTACGGATCAACTGCGATCCGTTTAACTCCTAATATGTGACAGATCAGAGCAATCTTTCATTTACTTAACATGAAATTGTCAAATTTCTACTCCATATCAGTCGCATACAATGAAAATACAGAATAATTAGAACAACCATTAACATAAATAAATAACAGAGTGTCATATCTATACACATTTTCCCCAGAACGTTCTTGCGACCCGGTTGCAATTCTTCCACGGCCCGGTAGTGGGTGGCGATCCGGTGGTTGGGGACCTCTGGCATAGACTATGTGGGATGAGTATGCATCATAGTTGCATCATATTCCTTTTTTAAAATGAACCATTCTTGTGAACTGACTCATTGATTCATGGGCTTATAAATGAAGTTTAGGAAGCTTTAGGTGATGACTGTGTAAGAGGCTTATTGAGCTGTGTTGAGCTGTTATTCAGCTCCTCAGCTGAGAGCTAAACATTCTAATCTGTGTCAAGATGCATGACTCCTTGCACGAGCAAGTCTGTTTGAAAACAGGTTGCTTTAATGAAACGCTTCTTAGACAGATGAATGAATGCATTTGATGCTGACTGATTGTGTCTGGAGGAGAAGAAATAATCTACAAGTACATCTGGTACTTACTGATCGTGCAGAGAAAGCTGCTGGAGAAGACCTGAATCTATATTTAGTTGCTGTGTATGTGTGTGTCCTCTTATCTTTGACGCCCTGTCACTGGTTCTGCTCAGGGGACGTCACTGGAGCTCATGGAGCCACAAACACACTTGCCGGCAACGCTAACGCACGAACAGTTCATGTCATATTCTCATTCAAACACCGATAACATGGCACTCTAAATTAAACTCCATTCAGTATTTACCATTCCATCTTGTAGAACATTCAAATTATGAGTCCAACGAGGACCCCTTGTGGTAAAAATGTGTTTGTGTCTTTTCCTTGTTTCTTCATGTTTTTTTTTTATGTTTTCAGATCCCAAATGGTTGTCGACTAACCTTGGAATCCTGACTTGCATCGAATGCTCAGGCATTCACCGGGAGATGGGCGTCCACATCTCTCGCATCCAGTCTATGGAGCTAGACAAACTGGGAACCTCTGAACTCTTGGTGTGTTCAATAGTGCAAACATTTTCTTTTTAAACACAGTATAGCATGGGTCTTGACTGGGGATCCATAGGTTTTGTATGTCAGTACTGCAGAGGGTATGCCAATTATTGTTTGATCACAAATTAATTTGTGACAAAATAAAAAATGTAGCCAAATTAACTTTAACCGAAGCTAAAGTTCCGCCGTATGCTTCATTGTCCTTACTACATTAAAATGTATCAAGTAAAATTAAATGTGTATGTGCAAGACTCTTATGAATATCTTTTTATTATCATTAACTAAAAAAATTTTGTGAATTGAAATTAAGCTAAAATAAAATATAAATATCAGATGAAAAAACATAGCTAAATGAAAATTAGAAAAGTTGGCTTGGCAAATTGAATTTAAAGCCATACATTACTAACTGGGAAATAAACTCTAGCACTGAAACAAATATAAATGAAAACTAAATAAATAATAATAACACAGATTACTTAATTACTAAATGTGACTAAAAAAATGTTCTTCTTTAAAAAAGCTAGTATAGTATATAAGTATTAATAACATTCTTTTTATTTCAATGGTTTAATGGTTTTGCCATGCAAGAAGCATCATAGCCAAGTGTAAATGCGTCAATATGATATGTATGCAAGCATTAGGGATGTGCATCTCCATAACTGAGACTGGTGCGATGTGTATCTCAATGCATAGCCAAAGATACGATACATTAAAGATACATATGAAGCAGCTACCGATGCAGTGCGATCCGATTTCGATTCGATTCAACACAATGCGAATCAATGCAATATGATGCAATGAAAAAAATCTGATGCTATGCAATTCAATATGGTACAGATAGTTTGATTTAATTTTTTTGGTTCATTATAATTATTTGGTGGATGATGCAGCTCTACCTCTGCCATGTAAATCTATATTCTATGTGACTCTCAGGACACGCCTCTCTCTCCGTAGTGTTGTGATGCATCATATTCGCATAGCAGTGGTGATGAGAGAACGCACTTGACAAACAGTTTAGAGAGGAGAAATCATTCTACATATAGAATATAGGTTACAAATTATTGGTCACTTGAAATAAGAAATTATAGCGCATTGAATCTTTGGGTAGACAGCGATTTGATTCGATTCACGATTCATAGGTTTTTGATTCGATTCAAGAATGATTTTTGCAAATTTAGAATGATTCAATTCGATTCGATTCAATTATAACGATTCGATTCTGCATTCTTTAAGTGCATTCACAGTATTATTTAAATGCTTCCCCTAAATTCTTTAAATGCTTAGTCAGGGGGCAAATTACACAGCAGCCTTTATGGTTACAGAACTATAGGTTAGAGGGAAAAAAAACACTCTTGTCCATTGTTAGATGTTTAATGATGCTATTGCATGACATGGCATATGTAGAAATTTATGTAAACCAAGATTTAAAAACAAAAAAAAGCTTTAAAAGTATTATGTATAGGCTAACATTGTCACACCAGGGGCGTAGCATCATTTCAGAAGGGACGAAATGTCAAAAACCATCTTTTAGGTATGTATGTATATTATATATTTATTATATATATTAAGACATCAAAATCATCTGTGGACAATAATCAATCATTTGTAATCCATAATTTTTTCCTAAAGGCAATTTTATGATCGTTTTATATACTACAAACAATTATTAAAATTTTTTGCACAGAATAAGGTAGAAAATATACTATAGTTTCTGTACTGTAATAAAGATATGTCCATTAGCACTGCATCATTCATAAATTGTATTAAATTTATTGTGTTTATTGTCTTAACGTTTCAACAGTTCATTCTGTTTTTATTCAGCTTAGCTGCAGATATAAAGCCTGGCACATCTTAAGTTCTATGAGCACAAGATCACTTCTCTTTCAGTGAGAAAACTTCATCTCATTTTCATAAAATAAAATGCAATAGTATTTAACTTTTCCTCTCCATTGGCAAATGATGATTCTGAAAGAAAACGTGCCCAATGTCTGTTTGCTAAAGCAACGAACGCTGCTTTCATGCATCTGATTATCAGATAAACCTCGCGCTCTTATTTCAAGGTTGTTGATGCTGTGGTTATTTTAACAGTTTCCTTCTTACATTTGGTTCAATGACATTGTTAAAACACATTTATAATTCAATTGAACTGTGCGTATGCTTTAGACACTTTCTTTTCATCATTTCTGCTCCCTCCGTGCAATAAATACGCAGCCTTCGACTGCTCAGGTATTGTTGTCGGTAAGATGCCGAGAGCCATTGAAAAACTACAGAAACGTAAAACTACTTCACTTTAGCATTACTGGCCACGAGTACCAAGGTGTGATCACATATCAGCTGCTCAAAAAATGTGTCAGTAAGACGAACTGAAGGTGAGAAGGCGAGCGCAATCCTGTGACAGTCACAAGCGGTAAATAGTGGAGCAGATGTTCAAGGTCTCCTAATTCCTGATTGTAGAAGAATGTGTATGTATTTTGAAAGCATTGAATCGCTATAGAAATCACGACTCATTCAATTCTTAGGGTTTTAAATCGATTACTGTCTGAAATCGACGATTCAAAAATCATGTTTCAAGATCGATGCATTGCATTGTCAGGGTTTGTAATCGATGCATCGATAAAATGAGTGAATCGTTACACCCTTAATAATTATATATAGATAAATCAGTTGTTGCCAATGCAAATATGTTAAAACAATGCATCGCAATACAGTGCCAACTTGTATCCGATGCACACTTATTTAAATCGATGCATCACATTGTTAACTTTTAGGCCGATGCACCAATGCGAATCTGGTGATCTTACCTTCTAGATATGCATGTTATTACAGGCCAACTTTTAAAATGAACACAAAAATAGACCTTGGCCCAAACTTAGTATAGCAATAAAAACATATTTTATAGAAAACTTTGGGAGGTCAGTTCATTGGAAACCATGGCTTGTTACAGATTTATGATATTAATTTATTTAATCATATTAAAGTAATTAGATATATTATAAATTATGCCTAATTTATTTTGTTTTATTCTATTCTTTGCTTTCAGCTGGCCAAGAATGTGGGAAACAGTAGTTTTAATGAAATAATGGAGGGAAATCTTCCTTGCCCCTCTCCTAAACCCACTCCTACTAGTGGCATGTGAGTATGCATGGCAAATGTAAAAGTGAATTATCATATTATATTTTAGTTTTCAGTGTTATATTATATTTATATTTGTTTCACATTTTTAATGTTTTGGATATTAATTTGAATGAAACCCTCTCTCTTATGTCGATCTTAGGACTGTTCGTAAGGAGTTTATCAATGCTAAGTATGTAGATCATAAGTTCGCAAGAAAAACCTGCAGCTCAGCAGCAGCCAAGATGAGTGAGCTATTTGAAGCCGTCAGGTCACATGACCTACTAGCTCTCATCCAGGTGTATGCTGAGGGGGTAGAGCTTATGGAACCACTACCTGAAGGAGGACAGGTGAGTGACAGCATGTTGGTGTAGTAACTAGGACAGTGGGAAAATAGGTTCACTTTTTCATTCACCATTTCATTTTTCATTAAAAAAATTAAGTGGTCCCTGAAAGCAAAAATACTGCGCATTCTAGGAGGAGATAGTAAGGCCAATCCCAATTTCTATTTTAGACCCTTCCCCTACCCCTGCACCTACCTTACCCTTGTCCCTGATAACAGAGTGTCCAGGGGTAGGGGTGAAAATATTCCCCTTAGAATTGGGACACCACTACTATGCCGTCAACACGTCATCATACGTCGTCTAGCTCCTACAATACACACACCTATACTGGTGTGCTGGCCTTTAATTACCATCTAAATAAGTACATTCGAGTAATGCGTGGCTTATGACACCCACACACAACCCACACATAATATATATATATATATTATATATATATATATATAATGTGTGTGTGTAGAATATATTGGAGATCGCGCAGCTCACACATCCAGGAGAAAAGAAAATTGTCAACGCTTTGCCCCACGACTTTTATTATAACAGTTTAAATACTGAATCGCTACATAATATTTTCCAGCAACGAGAGGATAAAATCACTGTTTTTAAGTAAACTCACTCTAAAAAGAGAGACGCACATACACACAACTTTCATCTCTCTCTCTCACTCTCTCTCTCTCGAATTGGCAATATTTGAGAAGAGGGTTTGGCGAGTTCTAATTATTAGCCCCCCTCAATGTCTACGGTGGTTATCACCCTGATCAGACATGAACATATGTTGTGGCACTATCGTGCAGTCTATAATATGACATGACATTAGTTAGCAAATATTAGCGATTTTTTGCAAACATTTCTTTGAATAACATGACCATAAATATGAACTGACGATTGAATATAACATAAAACAAATGATTACTTTTCGTTAAAATCTTTATTACTGCCAAAAAATGCTTACATTTATGTCTTTTTGTTCACTCGGGCAGCCATGATGCCCCTGAAGCCGGTTTACGCTGAGAAAATTCATACCCCTTCGTTTGAAGTGTAGTCCCGAAAAATCTTTGTTTGAAGGGCTGTCTGGCACTTCCCCTACCCCTACCCCTCCAACCAAAAGAGAATTGAGACACCCCTATTCCTTCACGTGAACGCTCGAAACGGAGGGGTAGGGGAAAGGGGAAGGGCTAAGGGGTAGAATTGGGATTGGGCCTAAGTCCACAGGTACAGAGTGTGTATACACTAACTATCACATGACATGATGGATGAGTGACCCATGCACATCAGAGTCTTTGAGCATAGATTTTGAGGTCTGGTGAATATCAGAAAGCAGACATGCTGAACGTGACTTGAATCCTCTGCCTTGATCTTCTCCCGGTTTTCCGAACTGAGAGACTTTTCATTCTAATGACTTTGGTAATGCTGCCACCGTCTCAGAGATAAACAGATGCTTCTGAGTGGGTGCAGTCGCAAAAACATCTAAAATGATCTCTGTTTCACTTTTTATGATGTAGCCTCTGGCCCGAGCATGAGCTGACTTTGGTTTATCTTTTGTTGACTCCTCAAACATGAAGCAGTGACCATGGCCATGTCAGAGACACTATTAGCCAGATATTTTAGTGGATCTTCATCAACATTACATAACACAATTGATGTTGCTATTTTACATTACTATTCAGTAGTCAGTAAGATTTAAAAAAGAATCACTGCATTTATTTTATTTGATCAAAAATACAGTAAAATTGTAAAATATTATAAAATGTTCACATAACTGTTTTCTATTTTATTGCATGTCTTTATTGTCACATAATACTTCAGAAATCAATCTGATATGCCAGTTTGCCACTCAAAAACATTTATTATTATTATTATTATTAAAAAGCTATGTCCTGCTATATTTTATATAAATATTTTTGTGGTCTTTATGTATAAATATGTTTAAGGAGGGCTGTTAAAAAATAATAATAAGAAGAAAAATTTAGTTTATTTAATAAACAGATTTTTTCTTTCTCTTTTTATTGCAATTTAAAAATTAAAAGTTGATATAAGTAATAAAAAAAAAAACAATTGAATTAGTACACAGAATTAGTGAATTAGAACCCCTCAGAGGACCTCAGATGATGCCAACCCCTGAAACAACATACAGAACTACCAAATTTTGCTATAAGTTTGATTGCATCATATAATAATTGCTGTTAATAGTGTTCATCGTCTGTTTGATTACGTCTTTAATTGATTTTTCAATACATTTCTGCCATATGTACATAAACTGACAGTCACCACTGATAAGCTACTACTAAATATTGTAGAAACTTAATTTTCTGTAAAGTTGCTTTGCAACGATTTGTATCGTAAAAAGCGCTATACAAATAAACTTGAATTGAAATAATAGATTGTCTTCATTATTTTATTTGTTATCCTTCATAATAAGTCAAGAGACAGTTATTACGAGAGTAAATCGGTTAACAAATGTTTTTTTTAAATGTGTGCTTCTGTGTTATAGGAAGGAGGAGAGACTGCATTGCACTACGCCGTGAAGACAGCTGACCACACCTCACTGCACCTGGTCGACTTCCTCGTCCAGAACAGGTATGGAACATCCGTTTATAACCACAAAAACTGGGAGGACACACTCCTGGCCATGTTTTTATGATCAATTTTCAGTATTTTGGATTCGTTTTAGGCAGCCACCTCTTGTTACGTTTCATCACCATTATCTTTAAGAGCTTAATGATTAAACGAGATGAGTTTTTAATGTGTTTTTTTCTTAGGATGGCATGTGTACGAGCACCAGAACTCTTGAAGGGATTATTATGCAGATAATAGTGTAATTTAAGTTCAACTTTAGCTCAATTTGCTCTCTGCTGTGTGGATTAAAGTTACATAACGGTATTATAAGTTCAGGTCATGCCTGAGCCAGGACTACTCTTGGCTTACATCCTAGTAAATAATCATAATTCGATTTCCCTGAGAACTGGAACACTGAAACTAGTCCAGGTTTGCATTAAAGGTTGACTCTAAAGAAATATGACAGCATAAGGGAAGTAAATCCAACCCAGACAGCTGGGATTGTTTTATTTTCATTTTTTGGACAACATGGCTCACTCTGCTTTAACTCCACTCCAGTTTTTCCATTCCTCAATTCTCACTTCCTCCGTGATTACATTTGAAAGATATCATGCTCCGAGTTCTTTCCATGGCAACATTTCTACTGTGATAAATGTAGTATTAGGTGAGACAATGTTTTCTCAATTTCTGTTTAGTTGTAAGGGTGATTATTATGATTATTATGATATTAATATTTATATGAATATACTATATTATATTCATATACTACTTAAAAAGTTTGGGGTCAGTAAAATGTATGCTCACCAAGATTACTGTACATTTATTTGATCAAAAAATACAGTAAAAATAGTAATAATAAATCTAAGAAATATTCAAATCAATATTGCTTATTCTATTCTAATGTTTTTTTACAATTTTTTTTCCCCTGTGACAAAAGGGGGGATTTGAATTTTCAGCATCATTACACCAGTATTCAGTGTCACATGAACCTAATTAGCCGATTTGGTGGTCAAGAAACATTTATTATTATTGATGTTGACAACCATTATGCTGCTTAATATTTTTACGGAAACTGTGATATTTTTTTCAGGATTCTTCAATAAATGGAATGTTCAAAAGAACATTATTTATTTATTTAGTCAGTGTCACTTGATTTTGATGCATTCTCGCTGAATAAAATGTATTAATTTCAAAAACATTTTTACTGACCTCAAACCGTTTGAACTGTTATGTACTGTATGTGGAAGAAAAATATTTTTTCTCTATACATGTCTTTGTAAATTCCACAATGAATCTTCTGTTTTCTCCACACTCATGTCCACCAGTTGTGTCTTTAATATTTGCTAAACATTTAGAATGTTTTCTCATTGTCTTTCCAAAATTGTTGCAAATTCCTTTTTATTGGATTTGGCAGCTGACAGTCTACTAACACACAGTAGATTGGCTGACATGCAGTTGCATTATGGGCATTAATGTGTTTTATGGTATTGAAGCAATTAAGAACACGGATGCTCCTTTCAATTTCACTGCAGTAATGCACTATCCTGACACATAATATCAAAAGTAATCTTTATGTATGTATTTATAGGTGAACATTCACATATTCATTGACAGCACACAGAAATATGTTTGATACACCGATTAAGAATCCCTATGCAGAATCAAATGAACACTGATACTGGGCAAAAATATTTTGTGTTCAAATGTGGAAAATAACATTATCCTTTCAGAACTTTGACCCTGAATCCTACAGTGTTGCAGTGATCACTACAGAAAATGTTCAAGATGAACTTCAAACTGGGTCCGAGAAATATATGAATTTGTTTTCGGAGAGCAGGGATATACTGGTTTAGATGTGTAGCCTGTTTTTTTTTCCTTTGCTGTGATTCCCACTAGGTAAACAGAACTGGGTCATTCACTTGCTCTCTCCCCATGTGTGCTGTTTAGTCACTGCTGACCCAAATTCAGAAGTGTGAAGTGGCTCATTAAAAGTGAAAATCTTGTTAATGTCAGCCTCAATTACAGATTTGAATTGCATTAAAAAGCACTTTAGAGATGATGATTTTGTTAACATGTTAGCAGTACCACATAACACACCGCTTTGTGCTAAAATTGCTGCAGGTTGGTTTTAATACGTGTCTTTAATAGTACAATAAACTCTTATATGTCTCTGTCTCCAGTGGGAATTTGGATAAACAGACGGAGAGGGGAAACACAGCCCTGCACTACTGTTGCCTGTATGAGAAACACGAATGCCTCAAATTACTGCTGAGAGGCAAACCAGCTACTGATATCAGTAAGTTACACATGCATGTGTGGTTTTACCCGATTTACTTCTTTACCTTTCACCAAATATACTTATGCTTTAATGCTATGCTTAATTATATAAATACATGTACTTATAAGCATTCACAATATATCATTACATATATGTACACACACACATATATAAAATTTACCATATACTATTCTTATATACTATAATTGATTATACAGTGCTTGCATAATTATTATGCAAGTTGATATTCTGATCATATTTTTTTCCCAAGCACATTTGACCTATTTCAAAGCAAGAGCTTTCACTGTCCAGTGGGTTTCACCCCCAAAAATTTTTGCCTTACTTTGCAATTATTATTGTTGCATTATTATATGTATTGCATCCTTCTCATGGGCATTTAATAATTTTTTATTTACTTTTCAGTCGAGTTAAATCTCTTTTTTTGGCTCATTTTATCTGTAAAAGAAAACCTGCTTAATTATGCACACCTGCGTTTTTCAACTTCATCCTTCATGGACAAGTCGATATATTTAATAATGATTAAAGACTAAATCTATGTAGTTATTAGATATGATGTCGTTTGAATTGGTAAAATGACTTTGGAAACTACTATATCAGTATATCCATTGCATAAAATTACAAGCACTATATACTGTATAGAGTGGGTACGGAAAGTATTCAGCCCCCCTTAAATGTTTCACTCTTTGTTATATTGCAGCCATTTGCTAAATCATTTAAGTTAATTTTTTTTTCCTCATTAATGTACAAACAGCACCCCATATTGACAGAAAAACTTAGAATTGTTGACATTTTTGCAGATTTTTTAAAGAAAAACTGAAATATCACATGGGCCTAAGTATTAGACCCTTTGCTGCATAGTTATTAAAGCACCCCTTTGATCTATACAGCCTGAATCTTTTTGGGAAGATGCAACAAGTTTTTCACACCTGGTTTTGGGGATCCTCTGCCATTCCTCTTTGCAGATCCTCTCCAGTTCTGTCAGTTTGGATTGTAAACGTTGGTGGACAGCCATTTTTTTAGGTCTCTCCAGAGATGCTCAAATTGGGTTTAAGTCAGGGCTCTGGCTGGGCCATTCAAGAACAGTCACAGAGTTTTTGTGAAGCCACTCCTTCGTTATTTTTAGCTGTGTGCTTAGGGTCATTGTCTTGTTGTAAGGTAAACCTTCGGCCCAGTCTGAGGTCCTGAGCTCTCTGGAGAAGGTTTTCGTCCAGGATTTCTGTACTTGGCCGCATTCATCTTTCCTTTGATTGCAACCAGTCGTCCTGTCCCTGAAGCTGAAAAACACCCCCCACAGCATGATGCTGCCAACACCATGCTTCACTGTTGGGACTGTAATTGACAGGTGATGAGCAGTGCCTGGTTTAATCCACACATACCGCTTAGAATTAAGGGGCCAAAAAGTTTTATCTTGGTTTCATCAGACCAGAGAATCTTATTTCTCGCCATCTTGGAGTCCTTCAAGTGTTTTTAGCAAACTCCATGCGGGCTTTCATGTTTCTTGCACTGAGGAGAGGCTTCCGTCGTGCCACTCTGCCATAAAGTCCCGACTGGTGGATGGCTGCAGTGATGGTTGACTTTCTACAAATTTCTCCCATCTCCCGACTGCATCTCAGGAGCTCAGCCACAGTGATCTTTGGGTTCTTCTTTACGTCTCTCACCAAGGCTCTTCTCCCCCGATAGCTCAGTTTTTCCTTCCTAGATAGCTCTAGGAAGGGTTCTGGTCGTCCAAGGCGTCTTCCATTTAAGGATTATGGAGGCACTGTGCTCTTAGGAACCTTAAGTGCAGCAGAATTTTTTTTGTAACCTTGGCTAGATCTGTGCCTTGTCACAATTCTGTCTCTGAGGTCTTCAGGCATTTCCTTTGACCTCATGATTCTCATTTGCTCTGACCTGCACTGTGAGCTGTAAGGTCTTATACAGGTGTGTGGCTTTCTTAATCAAGTCCAATCAGTATAATCAAGTACAGCTGGACTCAAATGAAGGTGTAGAACCCTCTCAAGGATGATCAGAAGAAATGGAAAGCACCCGAGTTAAATATATGAGTGTCACAACAAAGGATCTGAATACTTGAATGAGTATACTAGAATGAGTTCTAGTCATGTAAAATCACTATCATCCAGTTGATTGTAAGAGCAGCCTGATGGAGGGAATAAGCGCTTCCAATCATTGTGTTCTTGTTAGCAATGGTTATGTAGCGTCTGCGTAGAATCATGCATGATCTTTGGGTTTTTATGGCTTAAGAGACCCTTTTAGCCTTTTGACATTTGCATAATTTCATTATTTAGATTTTTTTTAAATGTTTATTAATTTTTCATACTATAATTTAATGTTATGAGGCCTTAAATCACTTGTGGCATTCAATATTTTTTTTAATATATTTTTTTATTTCAGATTTTTAGTGTTTAGACAAAATAGTCTAAAATTATAATATTGGCCATCTATGTGTTATTGACAGTAACATAAAAATATAATAATTGTCAGCTTATCATATCAGCCAGAATCCTTGCTTACATATAACTCTATATATACCAATGCTTAACCACCATGTTGTTTCATGGTAAACATTATGTATAATTTCTGGTTAACGTGTGTCCTCAGCCAATCAGAATGGAGAAACAGCTCTGGATGTGGCCAGGCGGATGAAGATCATCCAGTGTGAGGAAGCGGTGAGTAACTTGTGGGTCAGGTGATTCAGTCCTTCCTTTGGAAACTCTTTAACGACTCTGAATACATGTCCATCATGATATAAGAACAATAGGGGGCAGCAAAGATGTGGCCCCAGGGTGTTAAGATGTGGTTGTTTTTGAAGATCTGACTCATATTTGTGTATGTGTGTATTTTAGCTGGTACAAGCCGCTGCGGGAAAATTTAATCTTAAAGTCCATGTGGAATATGAATGGAATCTCAGATTGGAGGAGCTTGATGAGAGTGACGATGATCTGGATGACAAAGTAACACATTCTCCCTTGAACCTCTCTTATAATAACCAAACTTTCTGGACTCACAAGACTGAATGTTTTTCTCATTGTTTTTCATTCCCAGCCCAGTCCCATTAAGAAAGATCGGTCTCCCCGGCCGCAGAGTTTCTGTCACTCATACAGTCTGTCTCCTCATGACAAGCTCTCTCTGCCTAGTTTCACTGGCCAGCGTGATAAACAGCGCCTGTCATATACTGCACTCTCCAATCAGATGTACAGTGTTTCTACCGACTGTCCGTCCTTTCCAGTCTCAGATGCCCCCCCTCTGCCTCCTAGGAATGCAGGCAAAGGTAACCCAGAATCCAATCAAATGTTTGAGCATAAAACTTGTTCTAACAATCTTGCTCATTCCATAAATAAATATATTAATTTATGTTATAAATACTATTTACATTCATAAAAGCTATTTATTCAATGTATTCAGATGTAGTCATATGTATTAATCCAGTTCTTTGCATCTGTAGCTTTAGTTCAGTTTGTAATCCTAAAACCTGTACAGTCAACTACAAAAAAAACTAACAAATATGTTTTTTTTTATCTGCTTTCTGCACAGACACTAGCTGGGTTTACTTTTCCATTTGATACTTTTGTTTATGGTTTAACTTTCTTATATGTCTATAGTATTAATAGGCAAACCTATGTAAAATGTCATCCAGTCTTTTTCCATCTTTTTCTTTGTTCTCGCTCTGTATTTTTCTCTTTTTCTCGTCTCTTGCAGCTCCTTCTCTGGCTTTCCTTGGCTCTCATTCCCACTATGCTACTCTGGCTAGCACTCGACCATACATCAGTGACTATATTTTTTTTATTTGCATAAACCTCTCCTGCTTATTTAATCGATTTAATGACCTTATTCTGTGATCGTACAGCTGTGTCTGAAACGGAAGGCTGCTGCATCACAGTGAACAATGTTTTTATATGAAAGTACACTACCGTTCAAAAGTTCGAGGGCAGTAAGATTTTTTAAAGAAATAAATACTCTTAAATAGCAAGGACAAATTAAATTGATATCAAAAGTGACAATAAAGACTTTCTGTTCATTAACGAATCCTGAAAAAAAATTCTTAAAAAATATTAAGCAGCACAACAATAAAAAAAATTTCTTGAGCACCAAATCAGCATATTATTAGAATGATTTCTGAAGAATCATGTGACACTGAAGACTGGATTAATGGCTGCACAATTACATTGTATAATATATTGAAATAGAACAGTTATTTTAAATTGTAATAATATTTCACAATATTCTGTTTACTTGTAGCCTTAGTGAGCATAAGAGACTTTTGAATGGTAGTGTAATTAATTTCAAATTAATTTAAAATGTTCAAGAACAAATTGAAATGAGCTTTAGAAATACGTTTGTTAGTTAAAAAATGTAACAATAATAAAAGAATATCATAGGTGGTGAATATATATGCTGACAAGATAAAAGCATCTTAGTAGACAGCATGTTGCACATAATTTGGATTTGGATGTGCCTTGATGCTTTTATACTTATAGATGCTGCACATTTCTGGTTTTGGACTATACAATCGCTCAAACCACCACTGCATCATGGTCACAAACACTTCTTATATGAATGTTTAGCAGACTAATCAGATTCAATACATCTAATTGACTTTTCACTTGATGATTCTGCTGCAGTTCATCATAATTAGTAAATAGATGATTTGACTTTCCTTAGTAACAACTAAAGTGCAAAATGTGCTGAAGTTGTTAAATTGCTGTGTTTGCTTGTGCCTCATCCTTTTCCTGGTCCTCTCTGACTGAGCTTTTCACTGGCTATTGACTGTCTTTTTAAAATATGTAATGCAGAATAGATTGTTCTTCCATTTTCTCTTTCATTGAAATGGGAATACATCTTACTCGACTTTTTTGTGGTGTCTTGATGTCCTTCTCCAATTTCATCTAGTGTCTCCACTTCCACTTTACGTTCTACTTACCTGGCCTGCTTCAGTTTCAGTAGCAATTGTCATCTTACCCAAGTAGTTACCCACATTGTCATTCTGTCCTGTCACCCGTCTTCCTGTATCTTCCACAGACCCATGTTAAATGACAGTATCCATTCTTCCCCATGATATCACTGCATGTTCTTGTTTTATGTTTGTTTTCCCTCCAGCCCCTCCATTGTCAAACCTGCCCCCCTTCAACCCTGCCGCACAGACCCCCGCTAGTGGCAGCTCCACCCTGTCAAAGAAGAGGCCACCTCCCCCTCCCCCTGGACACAAACGCACTCTATCCGACCCCCCCACCTCTCTCTCACACACCCCGTTCAGTAAAGGTGGGCTATACTTAGTCAACAACCCTAGGCTGAATTACAAACTGTTTCTGGTTTTTATTTTTGTCCAGGGTTTCATTTACTCAGATCCACATAGAATAGATTCGATTTTTCCATTAATGTAAGACGTTTTCAGTGGAAACACCAATTTAGTTGCTTTTAAATTAAATTCTAGCAAGAAATGTTGGTTATTTTCAAATGAATCCTTAGTACCTGTTTTTACCATCCCCAGGCTTCATGCATTTACTTTTGGTTTAGTCTCTACAATATATTACCAGATCATTTTCATCCCATTCATTCTGTGGTGTGATTACATGCTAAACTCCAGAACATGTTAACTATGAAAACCAATATTGAAAGGACAATATTGTCAATGAAAGGCTCAGCCTAATGACCCCATCCCTAACCTTTTGATCTCTGATACCCTGCCCCAGTGTTGCATGTTTCTTGCCATTTTGGGTAATGACAAAAAAAAAAAAAAAAGTCATGGCACAATAATGGTCTGGGTTATTAATGGGAGAAGACATACTGATATGTTGATATAACCTATATAAATTATATTTTTGGTTGAAATAATAATCACATAATTTAAGATGCATTAGACCATTATTGTGCATGGTCTGGTGCTAATGTGTTACCTTTCTGCTGTATCGCAGCACAATAGTCATAATAAAGTTTGCTTTGCTATACTGAGTTTATACAACGCCATAAAGTGACATTTGTAGAAAGAATTCCTGGAGATTTTCATGTGTACACAAACTTCTATGTGGAAAACATTTGCATATACTTAAATTCATTTTGGTTGTACAATACAGTTCAAAAGTTTGGGGTCAGTATTGTATTTATTTTTTGCAACTATTGTGTAACTATTTTCAACATTGATAAGAAGAAATGTTTCCTGAAGGATCATGTGACACTGAAAGACCAGAGCCATGACTGCTGAAAATTCAGCTATGCCATTACAGAAATAAATTGCGTTGAAAATTCTAATAACATTAAAATAGATAACAGTTATTTTAAATTGTAATAAAACTTCACATTATTACTGTTTAATGTATCTTTGATCAAATAAATGCAGCCTAAAATAATTTCAAAAACTTAAAATAATCTTACTGACCTCAAACTATTTAAAAAAAAAAAATTGTCTCAAAAAAGTCTGCAAATGTCATCTTAGCAGCTCTATAGGCTTTTAAAAGCAGATACATATATTTAAGAAATTAGTTAATTTGTTATGACATTCACAATACTTCACAGTATAATGTTCACTGTACAACATTCCAGGAAGTGATTCAACACCGCCTCCTCTCAACAAGATGTCTCCTGTAACTAACAGATTTGAGGGTATCCCACAACAGCAAAGGTGATCCAACATCCTTTAAGTTTCAAAGTAGCAAATAAAACAGCCTGAACAAAACTGATTCAGAATTAAATTCACACAAGCAAGTTGAAATCTTTTGCAATGCTTATATAGCGATTCTGTTGAACTATTTTTAGAACTATATTTGCATTAGAAAGGTCAGCAAACTTTAGACTGCAAATTTATACATGGCCTTTTGTGCTTCATTTGAATATGTCCATGTAACTTTGTCATCATGTATTTGGGAATGCAAAACAGTTCCATTTTATACAGTATGTCTGGTTTTACAGAGCGTGTAAATATGATATAATCGGGCAATGCTTTGAGGCTTACATATGTTCTTTATTTCTAGTCTCAACACCACAAAGACCACACTTGGTCCACGGGTCCTTCCCAAACTACCGCAGAAGGGTAGGTGACATGCTTTCTGCTTTTGAATGTTGCAGTGGTACGTCTGAATGATGAAATAAAATAAATTCCATTAAGTAATTAATTTAGGTATTCATGAATAATCACACGTGTATAGTTACTGGCATTCACATATGTATTTTTATTTAATTTAGTTTGTATTAAGCTCACAGTTTATCTTTTCCAACCCACTATTACAGTACAGTTAGATGTATAACTTAAAGAAAAACAATTACAAATCAAATTATACATTACAAAAAATACCCTTACAAACCCCAGTGTACAGTGACAGTGATGAGGAGAAACTCCACTAAAAGATGCAACAAGCAAGAGCAATTATTCCAAGTATTTCAGCAAAAATTATTCTTTAAATTTTTACAGGACAAAAAAGGAGACGTGTTTTCTTTTGCCAATTTCTACTCTACATTTTATTTGATTTTTTTAACCTGACCCAACGTCTTGCTAGTGAGGGAAATATTTCTTCATATTTGTCTTCTGAAATTGTCTAGAACTATATCAAAAATTAGCCAAAAACACATAACAGCATTGTTTTGTTTTTCAATAGTTGCCCTGCGTAAGATAGACACCATCCATCACCCATCTATGGACAAAACCAACCAGCCTCCTGAACCTGTCCTGTTCCAGAAGGTTCTGCATAGTTCAGACACCCCACAGAAAGTCGTGTTAGCCGATAGACCTCAACCTGGAGATATACCTCCTAAACCACAGCCTTCAGAATTACCCCCTAAACCAGGAGAACTGCCTCCAAAGCCACAGCTATCTGACCTTCCCCCTAAACCCCAGTTGTGTGATCTACCCCCTAAACCTCAGCTGAAAGATCTCCCGCCCAAGCCTCAACTGACAGACATCTCCCCGCCCAAACCTATAACCACTGAGGTCCTCCACAAGCCTCCACCTGGGGATGTGGCTCCCAAGCCCCAACCACCAGATTCTCCAACAATCATCCAACCAGCTGAACTGTCTCCTCAACCTGTCCAGTCTAGCGAAGACACCAATGGAAGCCCAGCATCTGCACAAGAGACGCCTGTACCATTGCCCAGGAAAATAAATCCGGTAAGGACTTGGTCACAGAAGCTTTGGAAAAATACATGCAGGTATGTAACAAGCTGCTTTCAACAAAATATCTTACACTATTTGTATTGCTTTCTGTCAGATAAAGAGTAAAATGCGGAGGGTGAAGACTATCTACGATTGTCAGGCAGATAATGATGATGAGCTCACTTTTGTTGAGGGTGAGGTCATTGTAGTAACTGGGGAAGAAGATCAGGAGTGGTGGGTAAGTGTAACACCACCAAATTTTCAAGCATGTACACCAAAGCATGAGACTGAAGAATCCAAAATTCTACATTCTGATTGAATAACAGACATTCCAACATGTTCCATTAATGTTCTTTGAAATAGTTCATGACTCATGAAATAGTTCAGGTTTTTGACCACATTATAGTTCCTTATCACATATTACCTCATTTTGATTATGAAACAAAATGCCCAGGAGTCTACTGTATAAATGAATGCAACTTTCACACGCATCTGATGGTCCATGCACCATGCATGCTTTTTTTGTGAGAATGTTGTCATTATTTCTGCACAAATTTGCTGAAAAATTATCTGTCAATAAATGCGTTTTCTAGCATATTACATTACAAAAACAGTATTTTGTTGTTCCAGAACCTTTCCAAAAGGTTACTTGTTAGAACAAAAAAGGATGGCTAATAACCTTTTTTTTCTATAGGTCTAATGAGTGTATATTTTAATAATTAGCTTTGAAATAACAGTAAAGTTTAATCAATTATTGCAGTTTTTTTTTTTTTTTAGAAAAAGATAGTAAGCTAAACATTTCATTTGTGTAATTAACATTTTTAAATGGTCTAACAACAGCATTCACCCCAAAGGTGCCGTGCCTTCAGAAGAAAAAAATGGTTTTTCTCATAACAATCAAAATTATTATATATATATAGATTATATATATATATATATATATATATATTATATATATATATATATATATATATATAATATCTCACTTTTTTCCCATTTGACTTGATATGCCTGTATTTGAAACAGTTTTAACAGTTTTTAGATATATATATAAAAAAGATACATAAACTACAATATTATAGGCCAGATGCGAGGCCCTGTGCATTCTTGGAATAAAACCAAGAGTGCAAACGGTGTCCTTTTAAAGATGAAAACCTGAAAAATTTCTTGACAAACTTATATAGACATGTACATGTGCCAACCATGGTAAAAGCAGAATTGTTTTCAGGCCATTGAATTATTGAAATTTAATCTAGCATTCATTTTCAGTAATTCAGCAGTTCGTCATCAATGATTCCTTACTTGATTTAGACTTGCATTTATAGCCACATTCTGATTGCAACCTTTCTTTTTTTGTCCTCAGATTGGACACATCGAGGGGCAGCCAGAGAGGAAAGGTGTATTTCCCATGTCTTTTGTTCATATCTTGTCTGATTAACATGCAAATGTCGGTCCTCCACCTCCACCAATGGGACAAACTTGACTTAGCTGCTGAATCAACAATGCAAGTTTTAGAAGATGGAACCACAATGGAAAACACATCACCTTTCCGACATCAGAGACAAGAGTGTAAATAAAATGTCTAACTTTACCACTGTTACACATACCATTTATTTCAGCCTACCGCACAGTGGCTAGACTGCACCCACTTAAAAGACCAGCACTTTCCCTCCACTATTACTGATACTGTATCTCTGTATATAAGATTGGACATAAATGTGTGCGCGTGTGTTTCACACAAGGATGAGTGTGTGATTTCGTGTAAATGTAGAAACTTGTGTTGGTCTGAAAAGTAAATGTGAACTAGTACTCTACCTGCCAGGAAGTTACAGCTGGGGCCAATTTTGTTCAAATAAGTTGAAGTATTAATGTGGCCATCATCTATAGCAGGGACAGACAGGAGTCGACTTCTCTTCCTAATGGAATAACTGGACTCATAAGTTTGCTGAACATCAGTTTTCAGTTGTTTTTAACATCACATTTCCTAATACACCACTAAAGCATGTCCGAGAGTGAAATATTTGTTTGCTATTCCCCGTTCTTGCTACTCAGTGTAAAAATAATTAACCTGTGCAATGCATACACCATTACCTGTGTCCTTTCACAGGTTGTTTCTATGTGATCCCATATCAGTGTTTGTTTAATCTACACAAGTACTTTTACTACAGTCTTATTGAATGCTCTGTAATACAGCCGTGTTCCATAAACAGAAAGGTCACCCTTCGTCATCTTTAATATTGTGTTTTGAGAGGTCTTGATACTTGAAGTACTTTTGAAATATGGAAAGTTGTTTACTTGGTTTATAGATGTTATATTTTCAAGTGATAGACATGTACTGTATTGCAATTGGAACCTATACTTTATCCATGCTGCCAGTAACCCCATGTTAGATCTCAAGATCAGCTTCATTAGCTGTTCAAATTCCCCCATGAAGGAATATGACCACCGTAGTTTCCAATGTGAGATTTTAGTCAGTCTTGAGTTTATTTTGAAACAAATGTCGTATCGTGTCAGCATAATTCCTTCTGGAAGATGAGATCCATCCCCAAAACTTAAATGATCATGGTATCCAGTTTAATTCAAAAGGAAGCACAGTTGAATTTAAATTTTAATCCTCTTTGGAAAAGGAAAGTCACCCCTTTCTCTGCATTTACCCAGTATTCAACATCGAGGTGAGAATAGGTCTAATGTGCTACAGGTTTCTTTTTGACCGCAGATTCTGAGGACTGTGTCCACTGTCTGAACATGTTCTTCACTTACCATTCCATTATCAATAAAATGGTTACATGTTAAACAAGACTCCACATCTCTCAAACATGACGTTTACTCAAGTTACAACCCACTCAAATGGTAAGAAACTCCCCAGCACTGCTACAAGTGGACTCAAGAGCACACACGCAACAACTGAAGTGAAAACTACTCACTTTATTTGCAGTCCACCAACATACTTTTAATGCTTCTCTACAGCCATGCCAAACCTCATATTGGGCCCAAGGGTCACTTTAAACAACCCAATACACCAGCGACGCATTTAAAAAGCAGCTTCACTTCAAGGCAAAAAGTGTGGTTACATAAAACTATACAGAAATGTTCAACTTAAAGAGAACCTTTTGGTTCACATACCAAACTGCTGGTAAATAAAGTATTATAAAAGGGACAAATGAGCAACTCATTTTGATACAGGAGCTTTTTGTGATGTCTTCTTAGCTTGGTCTACCTTCTCCACGGACTTGATTACTCCCAACAGCAATTGTCTGTTTTAAATCCCTTACAGCAAATCGACCTGACAAAAAAACAAAACAAAGATCACTTCAAAACTGGCTTCTTTCGGCAGTAATGACCATTTAAATCCAGTTCCTTACACAGAGGTGGATAATGAAAGAAGCTCTCCACACATAAGGGTTTGTTTGGGACGAGTCTGACTGTGGCACCATCTCCTGACATCAGATATTGGGACAAGTCCTCCAGTTTCTTCCCTGTATGCCAATCAAGCTTCTCCCTTAGTTCAGCAAAACGACAGGAATCATTACTTGTGACAGTCTAGTACAGGGGAGTAGCCAACCTTGATTTTGCCTGAGTGGTTCAGCATTATCTGTTGAAATACACAAGAGAATCGGTTACACTTTGTCAGTTTGTTCATACTTTACCTCAAAAGCATAGCTACTGTACCTGAGCAATGAAACTGCTTGCATCCGATGGTGGCTCCTGCTGTGCGTTACCTGCTAAATCACCTCTCCGAAGGTTCTTTACAGACACATTTGTAATGTTGAAGCCCACATTGTGGCCAGGGAGCGGTCAACTTCGCTGGTGAGAAGGTTAGAACCATTCCCGGCTTCAAGACACCAGTCTCAGTCTTACCCACAGGGACTGTGCAAACACCTGGGGAGGGGAACCCAGTTTAGACTGTCACAGTAGATGTCAAGAGTCCTCAGTGGGTTTTATACTTCAAGACCTTACCCATTTGGTAGTTTTACCCTCCACCAATCTTGTAGACATCTTGTAGGGGAAGGTACAGTGGTTTGCTCGCATTGTGTACTGGAGGAAGTAGATGATCAAGCACCTCCAACAAGGTTCGGCCATTTGAGTGGCCTTCTTTCCTCTTGAGATTTCACCCTTTGAACCATAGCATCTGAAACAAAACATGCAAGTAATTGAGGTAAGATATAGTCTATCAGGGGTGCCCAATCCTGTTCCTGGAATCTGCCTTCCGAAAAAAGGTTTACTCCAACCTGATGCTAAAAAAAACACCCAACATCTTTTCAGTAGCACTGATATTATCGAGGATGTGTTGGGCGAACTCTGCAGGTAGGTCCTCTCTCTACATGAACAGGATGGGGTCTATGTCTTCAAGCAAGGCGGTTAGAATGGTATTAACCTTTTGGTAATGGGGCAGCATGTGCTCACCACTCCAAACCAGAAACTGTAGGAAAGGGACACGCCACATTCAAGAAAGCCAATCTTCTTGATGAACACAGAAACGTTCTTAACTACCTCATCATAAAGTTTCTGGCTAACGTGGCTCTGTGAGGTCCATTTTGTTGACACAGACCATGAGCTGTTTGACCACAAGGGTTTAAGCCAGCAAAGCATGCCTCCAGCTCGTTCGTCTGAAACCATGGGCGCGAAATCCCTTACCCAATCTCACCCTTTGCAAGCGTAGACAATCATAGCGCAGCCTACGAAGTCAAAAAGAGCACCATTTTAGGGTCAACTTGTTGTGAATAGGGGAAGTACCAGATAGGGCTCAACGCTCCATGAAGATTGCATCAAATCTTGTGAGGATTGGTCTGGTTGTCCCCGTGATCATTTCCTTGCTGAAGTTCACGATGACCAGGTGTATTTATGAGTGTCGAATTTCAGCAAGAATAGATTGTTAAAATGCCACGTTTTCCCTCGGGTCCTGCTTTCAGTTTTCCCAGAACCTACCATGAAGGAACTCTTTTCGCCCATCTTAAATTAAAAAAAAAAAAAAAAAATACCATTCAAACATTCATAAAGGTTATTCATTAATCCCTAAGGCCTGGTTGTATCTTTCTCATACTTCTCAAATTGTTCTAATGGTTCACTTCCTCTCCACATTTGTAGAACTAGGTGACCAGTGGTTTGTGAAATTTGCGCACGTCTACAGTGCACTGTAAAAAAAAAAAAAAAAAAAAATTTCTGTGATTTTTTACAAAATCATTCTGTCTGGCAACCACAGCTGCCAAATTTTTTTTTTCAAAAACGACAGATTTTTTTTAGCACTACAGATTTTAATAGCAGTGTGCCTTGTTGAATGTAAACCAGTAAATTCAACAAGGCACACTGCTATTAAAATCTGTTTTGAACCTTTAACATACTGACAACCACCATAATAATGCAGCTGGTAAAAGAGGAAGCCACATGAAAACCAAAGCTCATCACAATGAGCTTAGTCACAGCCAGAGTATATACATATATAGTAGAAGTGCACATAGAAGAGAATCATGGGGTGGTCCATGCAAACACAAAACACCATCATGGTAACACACATGATACTTAAATAATGCATTCAACTTTCATTAAACAACAGAAGATGTAACATAAAGCCCAAATATACATAACTAATAACAAAAACATGATTATTTAAACAAAATACTTTCAAATGTGGAGTGTCATGCAGGGAATTATGGGAATATCAGTTTACAGTTTTTGACTGTAAATTATACATTGTTATTTTTGGAGTGTTTAAAGCGTTACGGTGCATTAAAACTGGAAATTAACAACATTTACGGTAAAAATTACATGAAAGGCGGGGTAGTATTTTACAGTTTTCCCCTGTATATAGTACGGGAACTTACTGTTAACTTATTAACAGTTTTTTTCCATAGCGTTTTTTTACAAAATTTTACAGTTAAAATTACACTTATTTTTTTACAGTGTGGCCAATCTATGGTCCGGTTGATATTGTAGTTCTTTCTTTCAAACCATATTTGCAGATAGTTTAGACAGGGTCCTCAAATCTTAACCCTGGAGGTCCAATGCCTGCAGAGTTTAGCTCCAACCCTGATCAAACTCAGCGACCTGTGATTTTCTAATGATCCTGAAGACATTGATTTAGCATGCTCAGGTGTGTTTGATTAGTGTTAGAGCTAAACTCTGCAGGAAAGTGGACGCGTGGGGCCAGATTTTGAGGATTCCCTGTTAGAATGACCAGTTTTACACAGCAAATACCGACACTCCTTCTTTCAAAACCACAGTAATTGATTGTTGATAAGTCCTTGTGTGATCAATAAACAAAACTGCCAATTTGCATATAACCAGGCCCACAATGAATTACAATAGGCTATCTATAACAAAATATACTCACATATATCTAAAACAATTTTTTGTGGCTCCATTAAACCGCAGCTTTTTAGAATCTTTCTGATTTTTTTTTTCTCTGTATTTACGGAGTTGACATCACTTTAGGGCCTAATTCGAGAATTTAAAATAGAGCACCATCCATATGCACGTTACTAGAAGTTTTAATTCCTAGTAACAATAGGCTATAATCCCAATAATGTATTTGTAGGGGACCTATTACTACTAAGGTGATTTTTTTTAAGAGCTGGTGATCTCGGATTAAGGCCTAAGCTTCATGATAAAAATGATAGAACATTTTTTAAATGATAACAATTGTGTTGGAATACGTGGTGTGTAGTTGCTTTTGTACTGTAACATGTTTTTTTGGAATTAAAAGCTCATGTTTTTTTTTATTATTATTTAATTTTTTTTTATCAAATTAGGGTTGGGGTTGATGAATGGCTCAATTATTTTGAATAAGCAAATTTACTGACCAAATTTACGCACAAGTTTCAACATCCATGTTTTGTATTAGCTACAACCTATAGCCAGGTGAAGAAAGTAAACGGCCCTTTTGTGCTTAAACTAATTTACGAAGTTTAGGCATATGTAGCCTACTGAAAGTTGCCAAATGTGGGAAAGCTCTATAAAAATTTCAAGTATCATTTCACGTGACAGACAGTATATGTGATTTTGTAACAAAAAAAGTTTAGATTTTCTTGGAGAGTGTGTCATCATTAGGAACTTGTTGCACAGGTTTACGCAACAGGAATGAGTTTATCAATCAGGTGTCGCTTATGAGCAACAGCACGAGTTGACCGGCAGGGGGCGTGCTGAATACTTCATTAACTTCAGTTATATTATAACAAATCATCTCATGCCTAATGCACACGCGACTACATATTTAAAGTAGTATACATGGTTTTCTTATTATATGATAATGCTTGGAGCTTGATTTACGGTGTTTGGTTAAAATAAATGCGAGAAGCACATGATGTTTTATTAACCCGGAAATAACAGTCGGTAAGACAGCTGAGAGGGAGAGAGAGAGAGAGAGAGAGAGAGAGAGAGAGAGAGAGAGAGAGAGAGAGATCTAAACCCTTCTCCCTGGAGCTTATAGCGTGCTACCTGAACTCCATACGTGTTTTTCATCGCTTCACAATCAGAGGTTTGTCTTCATTCCTCTCTTATGTCTTTATGCTGCATGTACCGGGCTTTATTGTGTATATTCATAACTCTGAATGCATTAGTGCTGTAGTACAGCATGTGACTGAGCGGTGTGCTTTCAGCACGATGGCACCAGTGGCCATCCGTTGTTTAAAAGAGTATTGACAGGAACAGATGAAAAATGAATGCTTGACCGGGTTTGTGGATGAAAAAGTAAAGCAGCTATGTGACATACAATGCAATGCAGTGTAACTTCTGCCATGCATTGTGCAACATTGGTAAGACCTGCTACTGTATGATCTTACATGTTTTCATAAGCTATTTTCCTATGGTTATGGAAAACCTGGAAATATCAGGCTATTTTTGAATTGTTATTTACAGGTCTGAAAAAGTCAGAGGATATTATTTGTATATGCATATGGAAATGTCTGTAGTAAATACACTTCTTGTAGACATACTCCGCTCTACAGTGTTTCATGGTAATTCTCATTGGTCAAAGGTATGGGAACATAAAGTCCAGCTGATGCTTCTGCCCAGATCCTAAGTACTAAGTAGGTATTGAAATCTAGTGTTCAAGTGTAGTGCACTACATGTCCAGTGTGACTAAGTGTGTTTGATCTATGTGCAGTTTAATGAAAGTACTTGCAAAAAAAAAATGCAAAATACAAAATCTGGTTCAAAACTCCTTACATACCAGAAAACCTGTTTGATTTTCACCATATGCCACTTATGGTTTTCCCTAATTAAAATCATTGGTATGATGTATGCAAACCAAAATAGCATTTGCAATAGTAATGTCAGGTTCTGCAATTTACACTTTATTCTCCCTTCTTTTCAAAGTCTTTTCCTCCAAAAAGTCATGTTAATGAGAGATCGAGTATTGGTGTGGCATAGAGCACTGGACTGTGTGGTTTATATATCCATAGCTCATCCCTGCACATGTGAGGTCAATCATGAGCCCTGATGAATACAGTCTCTTTACTTTATAAACCTCCTCATAGATTAGGCTGACATTTCTGATCATATTGGATAAACCTTTGTCATCACAACCATTCATGTGCAGATCCTCTTCGCACTGTTCGATTAACATCTTATCGCTTCTCCTTCCCTTTCCTTTTATGGTATGTAGGTGAGGCTTGAAGTCAAGCATAGCATACAGGAAGACTCTGATCTGGTGGTTTCTGACACTTTGTTGTGTGTCAGCGCCATAGCCTATGTTTTAAGACATGGCCAGATTGAGATGTGTTCTTAATGTGGAAGCCTGTTTGTATGTGTAGGTGGATGTTGCCCGGTGGGACTGCATTTAGATCATTGTAGCGCATCAGGGAGCAAATTGAATGGATCATCGTTTATGCAAGTTTGATGAAAAATGTACAGGCTTGGTGGTTACGGATATAATCTTGCATAATATAGACACATTCAAAAGTTTGGCGTCACTAAGATATACAATATTATTTATTTATTTTAATAAATACATATATATTTATCCATTGAAAGAAATTCATATTTGTATTCAGCGAGGACGTATTAAATTAATCAAAAGTGACATTTATAATGTTTCAATAGTTTTCTGTTTCTGTTCATCAAATACTAATGAAAAAATGTGTTTCCATTTTGGATTTTAGCAGTTCATGCTATTATTAGAGTTTAGTCATTTTTAGGCCTGATTTTTATTTTATTTTTTTTGTTGTTTGTAATGTCAAATCACTTTACTCCAAAATAAAAGTTGCATGCTATGTGTAAATCATCAAATGAATGACCTTGGAGGCAGGGTACTGTGTGCAAAATGGTAAAAAATGTTTAACTTGTAATACACATTGGACTGTGGCAGGCATTGCACACATTGCTTTGCCTGCATGTCAGACTATGAGGGGTAAACATTGTGGCTCTGCTTGTTTAACGGACAGATGAATGTCGTAAATAAAGGTACTTGTAAGCCACTTTTGTGAGGTAACTGACGTGGAAGTGGTAGGTGTGTGCATCAGTGTTTGTTTGTTTAAGAGAGGACTGCCTTAGTAAGCATTTAGATTAATTGTGTACAATTTTATTTAACAGTCCACAAATGAAATTAAAGGCACATTGTGACCTGAACTGTATTGAGTGGTGGGGTTTCAAACTAGTCAAGCTTATGATCATCTCCTTGTGCTCTTGACTCATGGCTAAAATATCAGCTGTAATATTTGTGTGGTGCATATTTCATTGTGTTATCTACAGGTTAGCTGATAGGACACATCATCTTTTGTCAAAAGAAAGAAGGCCTTGCAGTCGGAGCAAAAGTGGAATTTCCTCAGGGAAAACTCATAGTTGAGAAAAGCATTTTTTTGGGGAAAGTTCATGAATTGCTATTCATTGTTAGAGACACCAAGAAATGGTTTGAAAAGCTCAGTTTTCTTTCTTTTGTGTTGACACATTTCCTATTGAAACAGGATGTTGGATTGATACATATCAAAAGGCTGATCCCTTTTTAAAATATCCAGTTTGTCACAGCCATGCAAAACCAAATTAAGGCGCTTCCTTTGCATATATATGGTTGAAAAAGGAATTCAATAATTAAAGGGGTCATGAACTGAGAAATCAATTTTCTTGATCTTTTGACATATAAGAGGTCATGTACTATAAAAAACATCCTGTAAGTTTCAGAACTTAAAACTTTCTTGTTAGTCTAAAAACAGCTTATATTGTTGCCACTCTGCCAAAACGACAGCTTGTGGAATGTGCCACTTTATGACATAATAGTGTGGCTAAACTCCACCTCCACTGAAGAAGATCAACGCCTGCTTCTACATCACTGCCTGTTTAGCCCCGCCCACTGATTCACGTATGTAGTGTAAATAACGAGAGAGGCAAACGCAGGTCTACGCAGAAATCAAATGATAAAGATGGCTCTGAAGACAGGAAGACACTGTGCAGGGCCAAACAGTGAAAAAAAAAACAATTCTGAACCCAACATTAGGAAAGAGTGGATTAGCTTTAATGAAGATCCAGATCGCGTCAGTAAGAACTTGGGGCCCGTTCTTCGTACCTCGCTTAATACATCTGAGATGATTTGAAAGATGCCAGATCTTCTAATCGTGATGAACTGATCTCTGGTCTACTAATTTGCGTATTTGATTAAAATATCTGGATTAAGTTGTCTAAGATTACTGCACGTTCTCGTGTTCCCTGTAAAGGGCAGATGTATCGATACTCGAGACCACAATCAGCAATGCAGCGATTGGCTGGGCCGGCAGCCAGCAGTAATGATATCATATAATGGAAAAAGAGACCTGATGAAAAACTTGACAAATTTCTGGACTTTTGTAAGTAAACAGCCAAGCGAACAAAACTACATAAATGGTATAATAGATAAATGAAATGTGCACTGTTTTATTGATTTTTTAATTTTTTAATGATTACCAATTATTATATTCACGAGTTATAGTTTTGTACAGGGCTTTACATTTTTATTTCAAGTTGTAGTTGCATTCATTTAATGTATCTGTGAAACCCGATGTGTTACGGGACAGCTTTAATGAAATTTCTAGGGCAAGATCAAGTTATTGCATCTCCTGCACTCCATCATACAAGCCACTCCCATAGCACTCAAATTAATGCATGGCTCAGATTAACTGTATAGCACGTGTGTAAGACTCCAGTACAATTATAAAGTAATTATTTTATCATGAATAAATATATCAATGAGTAAAACTGGCTGTGTCTAACATTATTATATTATTTTTAAATTCATTTTTAAATGATTATTATTTAAAATTGTCGGTACATGGATTAGTAGGGTACTCTTGTAATAAAAAAAGCGGTGGTAGCGGACAGATTTTAAGTTTTAGTTCTGCTTAAAAAGATGCGATCTAATCCTTTTTACATGAAATAAGCCTGCTCCCGAGCAGGTTTAATTTAGGGACCTGTTGCTATGACAGCAACTCCATGATGAGCTTCGAAGAACCAATAGGGCTCGGCGATTATGGGCAAAATTCAATCTCTGTATTTTTTGGACCGATTTACGAATATGGTATATATACGGTATTTTCGTTGTTGTATTTGGATAAAAAAATCGGTTGGCATATACTATATTCAATTACCGCTCTACGCCTGTTGCAATAATCAATATATCGTCTTATCGTGCAATATATGTACATGACCTCAATAATTTTTGGTGACGCAATATATCGCCCATTATATTTACTTAAAAATTAATGTCACCATGTTTTGTACATTCCACTTGCGCCTGTGTCTTTTGCAGCTTCTCGTACATAACGTGGTGTAGTCATGAGGTGCTAGTTCAAAAAAAAAAAAAAATGCTTCTAAAAAAAAAAAGTTTCATCTGCAGATATGGCCTTGTTCAGGGATCTGTGTCTTTGTGCATACGGACATCTGACTGCTAAGTAGTGATTGTGTTTTTCAGCAATAGTGTGCACCCTTAATTTACAGAGAAAAGAAGGTCCGGGAAAAATCTGTAGGTGGAAAAATCTCCATAAGTTCTTTGTGCATTTTTCTTTTTTTTACTTGTTACTTTGCACTTTTTGTTAGAAAATGTTTATTTACTATTTATTCAAGTTTTTTTAAGGTATCTAATATTTTGATACTTAATTTCCATGATTTAAATATTGTTAAAAATTAAAAGTTTGTTTTCATTTGGAAGTGTGTAGGCCTTCTTGCATTATTATGGTGTTACACATTATGAATATATATTCAGTGGCATAAAATGGTCTTTAAAATGACAATAATATCGCTTATCGCAATTATTTCTGGGGCAATATATCGCACAACAAAAAGTTGTTATCGTGACATGCCTACTTACCGCCCAATGTTGTCCAACAAAACAATACATATTAAAGGCTAAACAGATAACGTGAATGTAACCATGTAAGCTTTATACTATGTGCAAAAAGGCTTAAAATCACATTCATTCTAACTTTTAACATTGCACATTAAAAACAAAAATAATGCTTTTAAGTAATTCACAAAAATGAATAAATGAGAACAAAAGCCGAGTGGTGTAGGCTATTTTGATTACCCATTCAGTCACTTTACAGTCAGTGCTGTAACTACAAATATTTCAGCGAAATGTATATTTTAGTCAGAATTACTGTGCTGATATTTAATTGGGCTCAGTCTGTTTGGCGCGCAGCGGCCCTCGTTCACTGAAGTCTGTGAAGTTTAGCGGAGAATCTCAAAGCAGAAGGCTCATGCACTTCTGACAGAAAAATTTAAATATTTCCATGACTTTCTAACATTTACAGAAGGAGAATATACCTGTGAAATGTAAGTTATGCATTAAGGGAAACAGCAACATCTCAAACACATACTAAAACAGCATCCCGTGAGTGCCTAGGAGGTATGTTTACATGGACACTTTTTGCTTCCATCGGAATGAATTAATTCTGATTGACGAATCCGAACGTAGTGTTTACATGAACGCTAAATAAAGCGATTGTATGTTTATATGTTACAAGCTTCTGATCGGATTTACTCTTTTGACATGCGCACACTGCATTAATATACAGTTTCCCCGCTGTTGTCGCATACTATTTTAAAAAGCACACTTGATTTTTATCTACTTCGGGTCTTAATTAGGCGACGACCAGCACATGAACAGTTGTGCTGTGATGCTTACTTTATAAAGCAGTAAAAGTGCCCCCTTCCTGCACCCAAAACCAGTCGTCTGTTGATGATAGTCTTAAACAAGGAGGTGGGAGGTGCGGCTCCACTCATAGACGCTGAGTGAAAGGGGAGTTGATCAATGACGGGACACTCATTTATGACTTTATTCACCAGGAAGAACAGCTCGTTCCGTGCATCATACGTAATTACGCAATTTTTACGTCACTGCAACATGCCGCAGTATTTCAGTCAAAGTCCCGATTCAGGACAAGTCATGTCACCACGGCGGCCATCCTTTGAAATGCCATCAGCAGCAAGTACATATCTATCTCTTTGAATGGGGGAACATCAAGTTCTCCAAAACTGTTCACTAAACTTACAATTGGATTTTTATATTTGAAATCACCAAAGAAATCTGTCAACAACTGTGTCATAAATGTTGTTTATTTCATTTAAATGGTGTTATAAAAAGCTAATTTCTCAGGCTAGATCAGCCAGTGCACATGCGCAGTCCTAAGCGCACGTCTCAGAACGCTGGGACTGTTTCTATTGCAGACGAGACTTCTAAACGCAGCTGATTTACCGTTTAGTGATGGCTCCTCATTCAGGAAGGAGGGGGTCTGCGGATTTTGAGCGTTGCATTTTTCCACATTCAAAACTATACGAGTGACAAGTCTTGGGTATTCTATAGTCTTTGTTTCCAGTTTGGAGGATTTCCCCCCCAATCCGATCAAGTGTTTACATGTCCTCTCACTCTGATTACAAAAGGAATAAACTTTTTACAATTCGATCGAAATCTGAATCGGATCTGGCCAATTCAATCCAATTGGGGGGGAAACGTGGTTACATGTGAGCTTTATTCGGATTGTCTTAGTCCTATTTTTTTTTTACGGTGTTTTCTCGGCATTAGTAGGTCCTGTCTCTGTAAGCGCACAGCCCACCACCCACGGAAAAGAGTTTTTGTCTTCACTTATTTCACTTAAGATACTCGCCCCCCTCTCACCCACGGGCAAGCACAATTCTCTTGAATCATGCATCGACACTAAAATAGACGTTTGCAAACGTTTTGATTTCAAGTACCGCCCCTATTATTAAAAGAATCAATATCGTCACAGTCGGTTGGATATGCATATCACGAATTTAAATTTGCAATATTTGATATTTCGATACTATCGTGCAGCCCTATTGAATGCAAAAATCCGCCGCCTTACAGTTATTACTTCATAAATTATGTTGTTTTTCAAACAGAAAAATCTTGATAACATTATGTGGACCTCAGAGAACAGTACAAAAAAATAAATAAAAGGCAGTTCATGACCCCTTTAAAATACAAGCATTAGAAAGTGTTAGAAAGCTTTAGAAACACGATTTGCTAATTTCAGAGGCCATTGGTTCTTACAGTATGAGTATTTTTGGCATGCCTTCCTGGGGGGGGGGTTAAAGAAATTAATGATTTTATTCAGCAGAATGCATTAAATTCATAAAAAGTGGCAGGAAAGCCAAATTTCCTATTAGTGTAAAGAATCCTGAAACACAGGTTTTTTAAACATTGATAATAATAGTAAAAGAATGATTTATGAAGAATAATGTGACATTGAAGACTGAAGTAATGGCTGATGAAAATTCAGCTTAGCCATCACAGGAATTAATGACATTTTAAAATGTTATCCACAGGAATTAATACATTTTTAAATTAGTAATTATTTTAAAATTGTAATTGTTGAGTATTACTGTGTTACTGTTCTTACTGTATTACTGTTTTTATTTTTGATCAAATAAATGCAACTTCAGTGAACAAAAGACATTTAAAAAAAAAATTTTTCTGCAACCAAACTGTTTAATGTAAAAAAGGTGTGCCCGAGTATGTAGATAGATGTCCTCAAAAAGATGTGAACCTACAGCCACTTACTTTGGTTTTTTGAAGCATAGGCCACAGTGTGACATTCATTTTTGTAATTAGCACTTTTGCCTAATCTCTTCATCCCAGTAAGATGTTAGATCTGAGGAAATGGTTGTGTATCTTGGAGGGTAGTGAAGATTGGTGTTAAAACATTTTAAAGGGGTCATATGATGCGATTTATTTTTCCTTTTCTCTTTGGAGGGTTACAAGCTCTTGGTGCATAAAGAAGATTGCAAAGTTGCAAAGACTAAAGTATCAAATCCAAAGAGATATTCTTTATAAAAAAAGTTAACCACGCCTACCTAAAACGGCTTGTTCTAAAACGCCCCCACATATCTACATCACTATAAGGGAAGATTTGCATAATGCCGCCCAAAAGTTCACACAAAGAAAGAAGGCGTAACTTCTATTCTCGCTGTAGTATTGTTGCCGCCGCCCAGTCGTGGAGACGCTGTGTGTTTCGTTACAAAAGCGAAACTACTTTGTTTGGCCTTCAAAAGGAGGACGATATCCGTTTCGTCATGCCTAGAACTGATCCGTGCTGGTCCATGAGGGAATACATCAACTTCGCTCTGTGGATCGCCAGATCGGCTTTCACCGTGACGAAGTGGAGTCCAGCCGGGCTCGTCACATGTGGTTGCCGCAAGCCGCCGGCCTCCGCTCACTCTAGCCCGCAGTGTGTGATGCTGTGTGACACATTTTAGGGAGGACTGTTTCCTGAACCTGCAGAGTAGCTACAATGGGTCTGTGTTCAAAGGCTGTTCTACAAAGTGGGGCAGTTCCAACTTTGCAAGGACAGTCTGGCGCTTCTGACTCACAGCCTGTAAGTACATTTTTTTTATATTTAAAGAATTTGCCACTTACGATTCAAACTCGAGTTTTGAGCAATGTAGAGTAGCGCTTGTTGTTTGTTTTTTCTCCAATAACAAATGCAGACATGGTTTTATGGTTTACGCAGCGCGATGCGCGATATGCAACGCAACGCGTAAAAACACAGTATGTCATTATAATCAGTAATTATGTCCCCACTGGATGCAACAAATGCCTTGTTTGTAATGGGTTTTATTGGTTTTGTCTCGCAGTGTGTTAATGGACGTAATATTTCCGTCACACGCTTGAGGTATTCAGCCAATCACAACGCACTGGATAGCTGGCCAATCACCGTACACCTCGCTTTTCAGAACGTTTTGTAAAAATTTACGCGTTTCAGAAAGGGCGGGGCATAGAGGAGAAACAATAATGTACAGTATGTGGAAAATAATGTGTTTTTTTTTACCTTAAACCGCACACATTGCATTACACCAAATACACCAAATAATGTTCTTTTTAGCAACGTCATATGACCCCTTTAATAAGAATGCAGTGTACAAATCGGTGATGGTATTCTTTGTAGTTGAAATTATTTCCTTAAGATAACTCCCCACTATAGAGCATTTGTTTACTTTAACATGAATTTGAGCAATTTTATAATAAGGCAGAATTATTTGTAGGGTGTTTACAGTAGTTAGTATTCGAACCATTGCAAGATATGAAGCAGGAGAGGTGTGCTGTCTATATGCCTGTTGTTTCCGGAATGATAATCTGTAGATTTGCCTATGAAAGACATAAGGAAGTTTATTGTATTAAGTTTATAAGTGCTAATCTTCACTCTGAATTAGCTCACTAAACTTCCTGTTTCACCTCAGTTTGCCCTTTACCCCATAAGATGCTGTCCAAGTGGAAATATACCTCATGTTTCTAATAAGTGTGATTGTCTTGCTGAAATTGTAGACTAATTATTTTTACTAAGTTTAATACTTTTTTCATATGTAGTTGTTTTTAAACATTGTTGAAAGTTGAATGATTTTTTGTGTTATGATATTAACCATGTTATTAAGCCTCAAAACCTGTCAAAAAATGTCCCTGTGGCCTATAATTCATTTTATTTATTTTAACCTCACGTGATCTCTGTACTCTTGCCTTGCAGCAGCATGTAATGTCTATAATAATACTTTCTTAATGTCATGTCTCCACATGTCAACCAGTAACGGTTGAACTGAGCAGTGTGATTTAAAAAAAAATGTTCCACTTGATTTCCACATCAGGATTTGAACATTTCAATTGTTAAGTGTCGAATAGAACTGAAAACATAGCTACACCACTTTGACACACACATTTGGTACTTGAAACCATGTGCTTGAAAGGAAATGAAGAAGGGAAATTTTTTTCCCCTATTATTATGTTTTAAGGCGGGGCTAACTTTGCTCTGGGTCATTATAGTTAATTAATACAAAAAGGGAAACCATAAAACATCAACAACAACATTTGTGTTACTAGTTATAAAATAAACATTAAAGAAGATGTTGAAATATAAATTTTAACCTTATTAAACCTATAATTTATAACATTTAATGTCTCTGGCCTTAATATGTGTAGTCTAAAGAAAATTATATTTTCATATAAAAATCATACAAAACGTTTTCATCATATTTTATTAAAATGTAACAATTTTCCCCATGTCTAAAATATTTTTAATTTTTTCATTTTCTTTCTGCTAATCTATTAAAATCTGTATGGCTGGAGAAAAAAAAAAATAGACTAATTTTCACAAGCCAACCAAATCCCAGTGGACAATTAATCCCTGCCCTACATTGTTTCACTCAGAAATATGTTAAGTTTTGTAAGTTAAATGTGCTCTGGTTGCCATTCAAGTCTTTTAGGATTAGAAATAATAATAATAATTTTGTAAAAGCCAGACCTGCTGAAATGTGCAAAATGAGAAATTAGATTGCAATTTCTTTTGTTCAACAACGATGAGCCCATTTCTAGATTTTGCTTCAACTGTGTCACTTTGACACTCTACATATTGTGTGCCCACTGCGTCCCCTCCCTCTTGTTTCCATGGTGAGGATGGCTGAACATGGTAACCAGCACAGATGACTTGGCAACAGTTGGGAAGGAAACCCAACAATATCCATCTGTTGCCTTTAACATGCCAATCTTCAGTGAAGCAGAAGGGTTATACTAAACTCTCTACTCTCAGTCAGAAAGCATGAGGGACATGTTTTAAATAGAGCTGAGCTGACTATAAGCTGCATAGATGGCTTATTCTAGTGAGGTCATGCTGTCGCTAAGTGAGAATTTGGTTGGTTTTGGTGATGTCTGAGGTGTGTGTTCACAGAGCTAAAAGAGGATATGAGTCAAGCATGTTTTTGCCTCATTAGTCAGCTCATGACTCTTCATGCTTGAGGCTTGGGCTGATTTTAGATGGTCCACCCCAGGGCTCCACATTTCCCTCTTTTGCCCAGAAGAAAAGGTTTACTAATCTGTGGTTAGCCATCTTCTTATATTTTGCCATATACGTTTGAATTTATGGTCTTAGAAGAATGTTTCATCAAATAATTTTGTTGTAATGTTGAAATGCCCTGTGGTCTGTGGTTAATGCAAGCTCAAGATATTTTCATGTTTTGTTTTATGACATAAAACATACCCATGGGCCACTTGTGAATTATAAGCATTTACATGTCTTTTACCGGAAAATTCACTGTAGTTCTTTTTAAAGCCACGTTGTCTTAATTTGCACTCTTGCAATCTATTTTAACTTTCCAATTTATAGATTTTAATTAAAGATTGAAGGAAGTGACAGAAGCTTACTGGTGGTGACATTGAAGTCATGCAATTGTGTAGTTCATTTATAACCTAAATTTTTATTTCTGATGATTGTATATAAAGGGAAAGTTCATCCAAAAAATTAAATTCTGTCATTAACAACTCACCCTTGTCTCGTTCCAAACACTTAAGTTAAGACCTTCGTTCATCTTCGGAACACAAATTACGATTTTTTTATGAAATCTGAGAGCTTTCTGACCCTGCAAAGACTAACTAACTTAGTAAGGACATTATTAAAAATGTGGCATCAGTGGTTCAACCGAAATGCTATGAGGCTACAAGAATACTTTTTGTGCACAAAGAAACCAAAAATAATGACTTTATTCAACAATTTATTTCCTTCCGTGTTGTGTTGCTGTCTATGGAGGGTCAGAAAGCTCTCGGATTTCATCAAAAATATCTGAAAACAGAATTTTACATTTTGGGTGAAATGGTTAATTTGTGAATATTATCTTCATGAACAAATTGTGTAAAAATCATAAACTTCTTATTTCTTACTTTCTTCTGATTACTTATAAAATCATAAAATCTTATTTTCTCCAATAATCCAAAAGCCAGTGGGGAAAATTATGTTGGCTTTTTGTTGAGGAACAAGGATTATGATAACTTCCAGGTTGGCCTACAAAATACAAACTTCCAACGATTGTGAAAACTAGATAAAATATTTATTCAAGTCAAGTCAAGTCACCTTTATCCATCTCATACTAGACACGCCCCTTTTAACAAGTACGTTGTGAAACAGCAATCTTCCCCTTCCTCTACTGACACAGTATTTAATAGGAAAATAGTGTCAATAATGCAAAATGACAATAGTAAACACTCATTTTTCAGTTAAAAAAATATTTCATTCTAGCTAAAAAGATACGTCCATATGCATAGCGTCCTTTTGCATCAATGCGGTTTCATTCCTCCCTTAAAAAGCTTAATGTCCATATCAGGTAAATCAGTGACTGATTTACCTGATAAAATCAACCTACTGATGCTAAACTGCGGGTTGTGCTTGATAATAAAAAAAAAAGATGTTAAAAGCACATTAAGCCATGAAAAAAACTGCTCCCCAGGTGGCTTTCTGTGTGCGTGTTCCAAGACGGAGCAGAACACGGACAAGCAAAGTATACTTTGGGCATCGGTTGTGTGTCTAAAGGGTCAGATACACACAAAGATGTAAAAACACAACAGTTTTGTGATTATTCACTTAATGCAATATGTTCACTTAAGGCATAAACAACTGTGTTTAAGTCTTAAATTGACAGCAGCCTAATTTATTGCACGTGCTGCTGTCTGTTCTTAATCTTAATCAAACTATAAAAGAAAAAGAGTAAACTCTCACTGCTCTTAGTAGCTTTAATAAACATTAAGGGTTGTGAAATAGACAATTTTGTTGGCGGAAAAAACAGATAACATTGTGCCTAAATGTAACTCAATCAATATTAACTTATCGTGTGTTGAACTGTTGCATAAAATTAATATCACATTTAATATCACATCACTCACACACTATTGTTCAGGAAAATGGCACTCTTGTTTATGATATTATGAAACTATACTTATATATATATAGACCTATATACCATATATAATTATATTTTTTATTGTTTTGTAAAATATTAGTTATGGATACTGTGTATGTGAGAGTGTCTCTACTCACTCTTGCTTTTGTCAGCTGTCAGCTAGGCATGGGCCGATTACCGGTTTCAAGGTATACCGCGATTTGAAAATTTCACGGTTTCAAAACCGCTAATATTTTCCGTTATACCGTTCCTGCGGTATGAGCTGTTTTTCATGTCTCCTCAAAGACTGAAATTGTAGGAATCCCTCAGGTTGAGTGCAGTGTAGAGAGTAACACGACCCTCCTCCTGTTGGTGCAAGCGAGCTGTCAGCCACGAGTGTGTAGGATGGCTTCCCCTGGAACTTACTATGTTTTTTGTCTTATTTGCAAGCAACTCGTCTCTGTTCTGGACTTGCACAAACTGCGTTGCAATGCAATCGTTTTCCAAGCTGTTTTAGGGCGATCTATAGGGTCTACTTCGACCTGCCAGTAGCCGCTAGCTAAGTCTAAAGTAGAAAACCACTGTGCATGGGTTAGGCTATCTAATGCGTCATTGAATACGTGGAAGAGGATATGCATCCTTTCTAGTGACATCATTTAACTTACGATAGTCAACACAGAACCTCAAAGCCCCATCTTTCTTTCTCACCGGAACAACAGGAGCGGCCCAAGGGCTACAGGATGGGCGTATGATACCCCTTTCCTGCATCTGCTTCACATGATCCGCCACCTCCTGTTGCAAACGGAGTGGTACCCGACGAGGAGCCAGTTTAACGGGCTTTGCATCCCCAATGTCAATTTGATGGAGGGTCCTATGGGTCCGTCCTAAATCAGTGTCACTTTTACTAAAAACAGAAAGATAGTTACTCAATAACTCTTGAACAGCTATTTTTCAGCCCCAGATTTTGCAACAGCACTTCAGCTGTCCATGGCTGCTCTACTGAATCTTTCAGTGAACCTAGAGAATTGACTGCACTGTCCCCTGCCTGAACATCTGTACACAAATTTCCAATAGTCATCCCTTTTCTTAGAATAAGTTCCTCACTTGTCACATTGATAACCCTTATTGGCAACACTCCCTTTTTCCACCCTACATAACACACAGGCTACCAAAACATCAGTAACCAATCTATCCAAAGGTTCCAGCATTCCTTCCATACACTCTAACCCCACTCCTTCAACACTACCAGGAATTATAACCTCAGTTCTTGGGGGCACAATCACATCCCGTCTTACTGATACAGTCCTGGTCTTGTTGTTCACATTACCCAATTGTATGGTTAGGCTCTTCCCCATTAATGTACAACACAGTGCATTTAAGTAAATGACTGCACCAAACTTTCTCAAGAAATCAGTGCCCAAAATGATCTCCTGCAAAGGTATGTCAGCTACTAAGAAGTCTGTGGCCAAAGCCAATGCCTCTATCTGGCACAAAGTTGACCACTTTCCTACAATATTCATTTGTCCCCCATCAGCTACAGACACCTTCCCTAAATAGGGCACTAATTCAGAGCCCCCATTTGTTGCTTTTTGCCAAAATTCTTTAGACACTACCGACACCCGAGCATCCGTATCTAACAACAAATCACAGACTGCACCTCCCACTCTAGCTGATAAAAACACCCCGACCCCCTGTTCATTTGGCCTTCTTTAGCCTCTAGGGGCGAGTAAAGATTATATATTGTGTGTGTTAAACACACAATATATCCCTGTATATAAGGACACTCTTTTCTCAAATGGCGATCACAACCACACTCCCAACATACATTGCCGCGACCCTTCTGGCCCCGACTAAAACCCTGTGATTCGGAATGGGAAGGAGCCCTAAAAGAAGAGACATTATTAACTTGAGCCTTAGTAAGATTTTGAACAGTTACCTGTAAAGTTCTAACTTCCTGGCGCAAGCTCTCTACCGTTTCAAGCATTGTAGCCATTTGGGTATCATTTGAATTATTATTAGACACTCCCCGCACCTTCAATTCAGGTGTAATCTGACTACGCTCTAACTCTCGAATGAGCTCCAATTCAGAAGCCATATTTATGGCTGCTTCTAATGTAGCTGGTCTAGCACTACGGAGCTGTATTCGCAGCTCACCAGTTCCAACATGTGCAATAAAATGCTCACGTGCTAGTAAACCTTGTGTATCACAGTTAGCCACTGGATAAGATTTGACTACTAATCGCCTTAACGCATTACCAAACTCACTTTGCGCTTTCCCCTGGTAATCGTCGCCTAGCGGACAAACTTGCGCGGATCCAATCCTCACTTTCACAAGGATCAAAACACTTGCTCAACGCTTCTTTTAGTTTGGCATAACTACTGCAGTCTTCTATTGTCAAACCGCAGAATACATCTCTCGCTCTGCCAGACAGCAAAAGTGACATAAACTTCAATTTTAGATCCCCATTCCAATTATTCACCTCTGCAGCCATTTCAAATTGCTGAGACCAATCAGACCAATCACGGCCGCCACCTGTAAATGTCTCTGGCATGAACACGGGATGATTCACTCTGCTGTTAGCAGTAGCAATCATACTCCTAGCTGTCTGAGCAGAAAACTCTTGACTAGAATGTGCATTTTCAGTGTGCTCCATTTTAATAGTTTACCACCCAAAAAAGGTATGGGTATTTTACAATTCTATCCCACCGCTGCCACCAGTGTAATATATTCAGCCACCACTAGGGACCACTGGTGAGCTTCCTTATTGCAGATTAACACCTATGCTGCCACCACCTTTAATTCTAACCCGGTCTGGTTCGGGTGGAGCACTCAAAACACACTCAGGAGCAGGAATTACAAAAGAATACACTTTTTATTAACAATAGCAGCCGTTTGGCATTGTCCTACTTAAATATCCCGATTACATACACTGGTCATTATTTCATTAAACCGTGAACAAACATTTAAAAGAGAACCCGAGTACTCATTCCAAATTCACAGCAAACAATAACTTAATTAGAAAACAACAATTAGCAAACAACACTTAATTAGAAACTCCAAGCATAAATCACATGCCCTATGTGTAATAAACAGCACAGGCAATCAACATACAATTCGGGAGGACAATAATCACCAATGGCTGGGCACAACAACAACAACACATAAATCTTATAGAATAAAATAATTTCGGACTTCCCTGCCCAGGTCCAACGACACCCTGCCGTCACTGTGAGGACTCAACCTTCCCCTCCGTGGCAATGATAGGAAGGCCTCCTTCAAACAGCCTGCCAGGTCCACCTACACTCTCTTCCCTATCTACCTAAATTTCCCCCCACTATCTACCTCAGGGCCAATAAGTGGGACCCCGGTTTTCTTCACGCCGGTGGTGCTAGCCAACCATGAACGCCACGGATCCCCTTCTTTTGTGAACCCAGCAGGCTTAAAAAACACAGAGTATCAGTCTCTTTCACAGTTAATTATCAGACAACAGAGCGTGCTCACCTTTCCCCTTCCCCCATTTTAAAAGTATCCAAGATTGTTCATTGCCACAGTGTTGCTCGGAAGACCTCATTCATTCCGGTTGCGTTAGCAGTGACGTTCACACACGTCAACGAATATCAATCATTACAATACGATAGCAGGTAGGGATGTAACGATTAACTGCGAGCAGGTTGAAAATCGATTCAAATATGTGACGTTTCAAATCGGTTGAGATGTTAAACAAATCGCGATTCATTTAGGTGTAGAAGTTTATATGAATGCATGTCTGAGGGGAACTTACTGTCTTTAGAAAAGTTTAGATGGTATTTTTTCTTTTCATCTTGCCTCTTTATAATGCATATTAAAGTTCATAAGTTCAGTGCTCCTTTGTTTACAGCGGAAACCAAGGAAAGGGTTTTATCGCCACCTGCTGGCAGAGAGTGAATCGGCGTCTCATTCAGCGTTCACGCTCCGTGTTTTTTTTATTTATAATTTTTTTTTTTTTTTTTTTTTTTTTTTGTTTTTTTTTTTTAAAAAAAAAAATAAAAAAAAGGTGCATTGTTGCGTATGCAGCATCTTTTCGTTGGATTCTGATTTAAAATGCAGTGGTTGCCTCTAATTTTAAATGGAAAGAGCACAGACAAAGCCTTAGTTTGTTTATATGAAGATATTTATTTTATTTGTGTTATTTATTTGATTTGGGTTTTGTTTTAAAATTTCAATTTAGTTTTGTTTACATTATATTTAAATTGTTATTTAGCAGACACTTATCCAAAGCGACTTACAAATGAGGACAAATAGAAGCAATCAAAACCAACAAAAGAGCAATAATATTTGCGCAAGCACTATAATTATTACAGTGTTATATTTCAATTTCACAAAATGAAACGTGCAGCATTTTGTCTCCAAGCAATCCTAAGAAGCATGCACATTTAATGATAATTGTATATTCTCATTTTTGTAAAAATAAATAAAAATACGTGAACGAATCGTGCGTTGAGCGTGAATCGGTACATCACTAGAGCAGGCCGATCAACACTGTCAGGATTCAGAGGAAGAAAAATCTCATGAATTGGGGGTTTATATGAAGTGTTCTGAGGGAACGGACTGTCGTCAGAAAAGTTTACGTGGTATTTTTCTTGTTATATCGTCTCGGTATAGTTCAGATTTTTTTAAAGCAGTGGCCTTTGTTTTACAGCGGCGTAAACACGGGAGGAAACATTGTTATGGTGTTTGAGATGCACCTCCTGCTGGAGAAGGGAATCTGCGTCTCATTCAAGCTTCTGCTGTTGCTTCGTCAGATGTACAGGTGCAGTCTCATAAATAGAATGTCGGGAAAAGTTCATTTATTTCAGTAATTGAAATCAAATTGTGAAACTCGTGTATTAATAAATTCAATGCACACAGACGGAGTAGTTTAAGTCTTTGGTTCTTTAATTGTGATGATTTTGGCTCACATAGATTCTCTATGGGGTTCAGGTCAGGCAAGTTGCAGGCCATCAAGCCCAAGTATACAACTCCAGTTGGCCACTCCATTGAACCAGCTTTTGTTGCTTTTGGCAGTGTGGGCAGGTTCCAAACCGGCTGGAAAATGAAATCAGCATCTCCAAAAAGCAGGTCAGCAGAAGGAAGCATGAAGTGCAAAATTTCTTGGTAAACGGGTGCAGTGACTGTGGACTTCAGAAAACCAGCAGATGACATGGCAGCCCAAATCATCTCTGACTGTGGAAACTTTACACTGGACTTCAAGCAACATGGTTTATGTGCCTCTCTACTCTTCCTCCAGACTTTGGGACCTTGATTTCCAAATGAAATGCAAAATTAACTTTCATCTGAAAAGAGTGTGGTCCACTGGTTTTCTGAAGGTCACCAGTCAACGCACGCATCTACCCAGGACATTTAGAGCACTTCTGTCATTCTGTGAAAAGCTAGGAAGCGCTGATTTCATTTCCAGCAGGCTGGCACCTGCCCACACTGCCGCGGTAAGCACAAAGAAGCTTGTTCCATACCATGGTGGTACTGTGCGATGGCCTGCAACTCGCATGACTCTGAAACGTATTGGTCAAGAGGAAGGATGAGAACACAATACCCAACAATGCAGTGACTGAAGGCCGCTATCAAAAGCCACCTGGCCCATTACCACCTCAGCAGTGCCACAGCTGATCCATCTCCATGCCACGCGCAAGAGCAGTAATCATGCAAAAGGAGGCCCAACAGATTGCGACATGACAGTAAATTGAACATATTTCCAGAAGGCCACCAAGTGTTCACTAAAAATGTTGTTTTATTGGTTCTTATGAAGTATTCTAATTTGGAGATAGTTGAATTGGTGGTTTTTGTGAAAGTGAGCAAAATCATCACAATTTAATAGAACCAAAGGGACCTAACTCTTCAGTCGGTGTGCATGAATGTATTTAATACACCGAGTAGTTCACAATTTGAGTGAATACTGAAATAATGAACTTTCTACGGACATTCTATTTATTGGGGCCCGTTAGTATAATTTCACAAAGGTAGTCAGAACATTCTGTTTTTGCTTCAAATGGGGTTTTATTAAATCAAATTATGTATATTAAATTATATAAATAAATTATATGAAATAATATGTATATGAATTATATAACTAAAGATTAAATAACTGTGATTACTCTAGGTTAAATAGGTCAGTGCTTATTCTATTTTTAGGAAACAATCAAAGAAAAAATAAAAAATTACTCTCCTAAATATCGTATGTTGCTAAAAACAACATACCAATTTTTTTGACCGGCATTAAAAATAACACATTTTAGAGCGTTAACGGACAATACGTGATACCGTGAAACCCCGGATATTTTTTGCGAAGGTACATACCATCAAATCTCATACCGGCCCATGCTAAGTCAGCTGGCTGTAGGTGCGGTCAGTCCTCTTACCCATGTGCTGTCGTCAGGACCTCTCAGTCACCTTCACTGATAGGTTACCACTACCCATGCGGTTTTAATGTGGGTCAGGGACAAACAGCAGCAGATAGGGGTGGTTTTTGAGGGTGACGGATAGGCCGCATGCGATAAAACGGTATTGATTATTTATCGACGGTACCCCTCTCATAATGATAGAAAAAATGTTCGATGATGGCGCACAATACTAGTAGGGCCTGTCGCGATTCGCATCGACTTCTATCAGTACTATTTCGATTTTAAAATATTGGATACCGAGTGGCGCATTCACGGATCGAGAACGCATAAAACACAGAGTACACTGCTTTCCAAGGCGTGATTTGATATATAAAAAACCTGTTTAAAAATCATAATTAAGCATAACTGTGAATTCACAAACGCTACGATTTAATTAAATAATTATGTGTGATGCAGTTATAGGCGTGTAGGTTACATACGTGCATCTCAAAGCGGCTCCTTTCACAGTAAATGCTGTTCCACAGGAGCTGTTATCATTTACATGTGGAGCGTCTCAAATTCCATCTCTGCATGTTGTTGTGAGTTTATTATAACGTTCATCTGGCAATGCAACGTGCGCCATTTTATCAGATTTGTAAGGTAAATCATTTACAAATCCACGCAAACACAGGGGAATACATCATTATCTCGCGGTTTCAAAATAAAAGCTCAAACCCTCACTCTGAGTTTACACGTTTTGATGTCCACATATTCATTAAATTACAGTGGCTATAGCATTTCTGTCGTAAAGAAATATTAAATATTAAAGATTAAGTGGACATTTAAATTAAATGATGCTTGGTAAATATTAAAACAGTATTAGATTTGCCAAAATAATAAATAAACCATATGATCTCGTTAGTGAAAATAAATTATGCCTCGTTGAATTTTATATGTATTTTAGAAATTTTAAAGGTATGTTACACTTAGCCTAAATCTATTTGTTATTACCAAAAACTCATTAATAATCAATTATTATATTTAGTATTAGTAGACCAGAACACTGGACAGTTGTATTCACACATAATTAATGAATTTGAAGTTCGTGATTTGGACTAGGAGATGGACACTGCTTCTTGCACTCTTCTTGCTCTTACTTTTGCTGTAAAAATAGGATTTCAAGGAAAGGTGGATTCATTTGGGTTTCACTATGAGCCATTTTTGTCATCATGCGGAGAGTCTGTGAAATCGGGTGGTTATACATTTTCTGAAGAGTACAATTTAATACTTTCGGTTCTAGTAGACTCAAACATTGGTTATATTAAAGGGGTAATTTGATGTTGCTAAAAAGAACATTTTTGTGTATTTGGTGTAATGAAATGTTTAATATGTGGTTTAAGGTTAAACATTTTTTTCCACATACTGTACATTTTTTTTTCTCCTCTATGCCCCGCCTTTCTGGAACGCGTCGATTTTTTACAAAGCTCAGCGGTCTGAAAAGCAAGGTGTGCTGTGATTGGCCAGCTCTCCAATGCGTTGTGATTGGCCGAATAACTCAAGCGTGTGACGGAAATGTTACGGCCCCTTACCATATTGTGATGCCCTGTCCGGCCGGAGCGATGATTCATAAACATTAAAACCCATTATAAACTAGTCATTCGTTGCATCCAGTGGGGACATAATAACAGATTATAATGACTTATACTATATTTTTACACGTTGCATTGCATCGCGCAGCATAAACATAAAAACCATGTCTGCATTTGTAATCGGAAAAATAACAAACAAGCGCTACTCTACACTGCCCAAAAAAATCGCTTTAAATATATAAAATATAAAACTCTTTAAATATAAAAAACATACTTACAGTATGTTAGTCAGAACTGCCGGCATTGTAGTCAACTCTTAACAGGATCAGTAAACAGTCCTCCATGAAATGTGCTGCACACATCCGAATATTTTGGTTGAAGTTTTCTGGAACAGTGTTGTAAATACAACTAACCACTGATTACTAGTCGTGTCCATTTTTGGAAGGCCAAACAAAGTAGTTTCGCTTTCACAACGAAACACAGCGTCACACACGGGGCCTAGAGTGAGCGGCGGCGCTAGTGGGAGCAGAGGCCGGGGGTAGAGTGAGGAACGGCCGGAGGGCTAAATGGAGAATGGCGCGGCCGGCAGATTTGACGAAGGAGCATCCGGCGGGCTTGCAGCAACCACATGTGAAGACCCCTGGCTGGACTCCGCTTCGTCCATGGTGAAAGCCGATCCCGTGACCACAGCGCGAAGTGTTGGATTCCTCAACCAACCAGCCGGCAGATGTACCGGAAGTGACAAAGCATATCGTCCTCTTTTGGAAGGCCAAACAAAGTAGTTTCGCTTTCACAATGAATCACACAGCGCCTTCACGACATCGCGGCGGCAACAACAATACTACAGCAAAAATAAAAGTTACACCTTCTTTCTTTGCAAACATTTGGGTGGCATTATGCAAATCTTCACACATCGTGACATAGACATGTGGGGGGGTTAGAATGAGCGCTAGGTAGGCGGGCGACTTAACTTTATAAAGAATATCTCTTTGGATTGAGACTTTAGTCTTTGCAACTTCACAGATCTTCTTTATGTACCAAGAGCTTGTAACACTCCAAAGAGAATTACAGGGCCATATAGGGCTGTGCGATATTGAAAAAAAAATGCGATACGCGATACCTTGTTAAAAAATTCGATATGCAATATGATATTGCTTAAAGTGTGAAAAATCTATTTAAATTATATTTAAAAATAACCAATTTGTTTCACATTCTTTCTTGGAAAAGAAAGCATCACTACAACTTTTGAAAGTTGTTTTAGCAGTACATAAAAAGTAATGTCAACTCAGAAAATGTAATTTTAACATCAAAGTGAACATACAAACAATTAATGACACTAATTTTATATCATTGTGACTTTGCTTTCCATACTTCTTCATATACCACAGCAAAAAAACATAGTCTGAGAAAGTTTAAACCCTTGATTAAAGGCAGTGTGGAACAGTCGAAAAGAAAGAAAGAAAAAGGGGGAAAAAAAAGAACAATACACAATTACAAGCAGCGATCAAATAAACAGGAGTATCAGGTACAGAAATGTATAATAGCGTAAACTTAACACTGTAGTGGTTCACTGTATGAATTTAAATTTAGATTAACTTGGATAGTGTTTCTGGTGTGAGTAATAGTGAAAATTCAGCAGCACGAGTTATAGGCTGCGTCCCTTTTAAGTCCCCAGTACAATGATACCATTGATTTCTTCTCAAGTGTTTACATCATTTTAATAAACATAAACGGACTGGGTTTCCCGAGAAGAGCGGGACGGGTACTGTTGACAGAATCTGGTGTATGTGTGGCATAAAACATGAGGGGGATGTGGAAAGAGCAATCAACTCGGCTTGAAGTGGGCGGCAGAACGGAAGATACGCTGTGCGAGGTGCGGCTTGTGCGCGTACTTCAGGTGCGAGTCTGTCAGACAGCAAGACGAGATGGCAAAGAGTTGTTAGGCGATCATGCACTTAACTCTTTTAAACACAAGAATTCTCTGCTAGTTCGCGAACTAAAACTTTTGCCCTTTTGCAACGTTTGATTTAAGTAGCCATTATTAAAAAATTGATTCAAAAATATTGCACGCCGTTGCGAGCATATGCGCTATTTACATGTGCGATTTTGATATTTCAATATACGTGGCAGCCCTAGCATCATATGACCCCTTTAATGTGAAAACCCAACTTTTGGGGTTAATTTAAGCTGATTTTCCCCCCTTTGTAGTATGAACAGAAGCCCAGAATATGTGGATATATTGACATTAAGAACATGCTGTCTTTCTCAGACTTTTGTAATTATTTTTTTTTATTAGGTTTGTTTACATTTTTGCATTTCGTCAATGGCTTGTTTACATTTACACTTTTTTTTATGGTACACTACTGAATGGCAACGTTGCAAGTTTAATAAAATGTTCTTTAACAGGCAATGGTTAAAACCGAAACCAAGCCATTCACACAGAACGCAGATTCAGCGCATTTTTTTTAGGCGGACAAATATGACTGCTGCACTCGCATCACACAAGAGATTTATAGAAAGCCATACAAATTTAAAACAGTTTAAACTTTTAGAAAACGAATTTGTGGAGGTTTATTCCTTTTCATTGCGTCTCATATGTTTTTAAAGGCAATCTGTGTGATGGGCAATTCGTTTTTTTGTATTAAGCAATGCATAAATACATGAGGCTGTTTTGTTCATAATTGTTTATGCAAATTACGAAATTGTATTTGATTTTTTTTATGAGTTAATTTAGACGTAATACACGTTTTTTTTTATAGACCGTTATTTCCTTGCGTTTACAATTTAAATGCGCTGTTATTTTGCTCATTACGCCCTCCTGTGGCCCGGGAGACAAGACAAAAATTGCTAAGACTTTTTTAATCTGCATATAAAACATTAGAAATGGGATATGTTTAATTTTTATTTTGTTTGTGTGTTAAAACAAAAAATATTTGTTGTTCGTCTCAAATTGTGTTAATTATAAATACAGTGTTTAAACATGTTAAATGTTTTTTTTTTGATATTGCTTGGTTCAAAAAAGGTTATAAAAAAATGCAAATACTTACGATAACGAACGATCTGAAAAATAAATCGTTGATAATGATTTAGCATATCGCCCAGCCTAGGGAGAGACGTAATAATTGTGAGACAGTAAGAAATGTCGTTGGATGACTCAACCACCCACTGCACTCAGTTTCCTCTGTGTTTGTTGTCTTCTAGACAAGGTCTGTCTTGAGTAAATAAATGCCCTCCCATTAGGTAGGCTAGGGCGTAGTGTGTGTACTTTCTGCTTTTGGTTCACCAAAAATGAACATTTTTGTAGTCATTAAAGGGATAGTTCACCCCAAAATGAAAACTCTGTCATTAATCACTCACCTTCATGTCGTTCCAAACCTGTAAGTCCTTCATCCATCATTGGAACACAAATTAAGATATTTTTGATGAAATCTGAGAGGCTTTAGGACCCGCATAGCAGCAATGAACTGAACGTTCTGAGGCCAGAAAGGTAGTAAGGCATATGTAAAATATCATGTGACATCAGTGGTTCAACCGTAATTTATGAAGCTATGAGGAATTACTTTTGTCTTTGTGCAAAAAAGTATTCTCGTAGTTTCGTAAAATTACAGTTACAATTGTCGGTTGTGCTATTCTTTTAGTTACAGTTGGATGCTTTGATGAGAAAAAATATATTTATATTTCATGTACATGTGTTTGCAATACTAATCATCTGTGTTGTTGTTCTCTGAATTGCAGACAGAGGAAGGGAAAAAACAATTTTTGCAAATGACTGCAGCTTCCTGGATTTTTTTTTTTTTAGATAACTCTTTTATATAGTCTAGATTTTAGGTTAATTTTAGATGGATTACACTCAACAAAATCAATTTGAAGAAAAAAATCTATTGCAGTAATAGCCAAGCAGAGTACAATTCTTACAGGTTAAGCTTTGGTGCTCAAGCGTGCTGCACAAGTTTGAATCCAGGTTGCAGCATTTGCCACTTCTGTTCCCTTAACTCTCCATCATTTTTTTTATCCTCTCTCTATTGTACCTAGCAATAAAACATTTATCTTTAGAACAAAATTTTTACTGCACCTTTTTTTTCTTTTTTCTTCTGAGTAGTTTTTATAGGTGGATACACCGTATCGGGGTGGTTGCTGGTAATTGCTGAAATTTCCCCTATTATGTTTTTTTTTTGGGGGGGGGGTTGACCTTTCATTTAGTTTCACATAGCCGGACCTTCAGATGGGAGAAGGTCAAGACTCCAGGGTAGCTTTCTTTGGCCTAGGACTGCCCAGGAGGGTGTCTGATAGATATGTAAAGCAACCAGTCACAGTCAGTTTCATTCAGCATTATAATTAGAGGATTGAAAATGTCAATGTCCCTACAATTATAATATCATGCAAGTTTACGGCAACAGTGGCACAGAGTCCACATGTGAACTTCACATACTTTTGAAAATCCAGCATTTAGTTAATCTCATCTGACCAATCAGAGCAGAGTATGGAAAAGAGGGGTTTAGAGAGACCGGATCCATGAACTAACATTATCAGGCACTGTGAGACAAGAAGTGATGCTGCAGTATATATTATGAGAAAATTAAAGTATTTTTTTTTTACCTTGGATGCATGTTAACCTATTGTAAGAAATTTTGAAATAATATAATAAGTGCACTTTAAAGTTGGCATAAAAAAACAGTCTGTTTCCATATGTATGTAAAGATCTGTAGCTACTTCCATTTCAGAGTTTTTCAAAACCAATCCACACCACTGTAAGTGTAATGTATGGGTTTTGATTCGCTTGGTTCATGAAAATTTTAGTTTGAAAATGGATGTTTGTAGCACTGTGCTGAGTGATTTGTGTGCCAGAGTTTTACTGTAGGCTTAAGGGATTTAGAACAACCCCCTAACTCTTAAGGATGAGCAGTAGTAATAGTTATGCTTGCCTTAGCAAACAATTATATTGTCACTTTGCCAGTCCTGTGTTATGCTAATAAATTGCCTCCTGCTGCACTCACTCAGAAATGTTTACACTGCTGATTCTCATGTAAACTAGTCCATTTCCAGAGTGATTAGCTTCACTCTTTCGAATGAAGGGCTTTGTGATTCCAGTCCTCTCCCAGACCTCCAGCCCATCGGAGCAAGGGTTCCGAGCTGTTGCCTTGGTGACGTTCCAAGTACCGTATTCCTTGTTTCTGAGTTCTGAATTCTCATTAGGCCTTCAGGGTGTCAGAATCTCAGCAGCTGCCATAGTAACACAGCTTTCCCAGGCTCAATCAAGTGATGATGATTATAAAGTCATCCACAGCAATGAGCTTATGCAATAATGGAGATGATTCATTCAGAATGCATGCATTTTACCTTAGTAATGTGACATTTTAGGGTGAAAATAAATGATAATTAATCTGTCTATCTGTCATATAATTTAACTAGTGTTGTCATTTAAAACAACAACTAAATAATCACAATTTTCTGTAATTAATCGCATATTAATATATATTTATGTTGTCACAATGTTGCATTGAATCTCCAAATGAATGTAGAAACATCATAAAGATGGTATATTTAATAGCGTCTTATATGTAAGTAGCCTATTATTAATGAAGGCCAGTATCATTGATAACACTGCTTTTGATGTTTTGAGTATAATTGCATTTCGCCTCCATTTAGCCTTAAGAATAAAAGCTGTCCGCCACCGAAATAATGAAAGCCTATTTTTAACCTTTAAGCGGTTAGAAAAAAATAGAACCTTTTAGGTTTAAAGGGGTCATATGATGCGATTTCACGTTTTCCTTTCTCTTTGGAGGGTTACAAGCTCTTGGTGCATAAAGAAGATCTGTAAAGTTGCAAAGACTAAAGTCTGCAAATCCAAAGAGATACTCTTATAAAAGTAAGAATCAAACACGCCTACATAAAAGGCGCGTCAAACACGCCCCCACATGTCTACCACATGATGTGGAAATATTTGCGTTATGCTGCCCAAATGTGCACGCAAAGACAGAAGGCTGATTTCAGAAACAGCAGTAGTGTTAATGCAGCATGTCAAGGAGACGCTGTGTATTTCAATGCGAAAGCAAAAGCACTTTATTTGACATTCCGGATGTAGATGCAATTAGAAATCATTGGTTAACATTTATTTACAACAGAACAGAACCCAGATGTTCGAATTTGTGCAACGAAATTTATGGACGACAGTTTTTTGAACCTAGCAGAGTACAAGGCTGGCTGTGCACAAAGGCTATTTAAAAAAATAAAAAAGGGTCAATTCCGACTATGTTATGACAATCTGGCGCTTCTGAATCAGCGACTGTTAGTATGTTTTGTTATTAGTTTAAGTATTTGATATTGATTGTTCAAATGCGGAGTTTTGCTCAGCGCAGAGGTGTGTGTGTGAGGGGAACAGGGTCAAATCACAGGAGAGTAAACTGCCTGTCAGAAATCATAGCACGACAGCTGTCTTAACCGCGGCTTGTGTGCTGCATCATCACTGTGTCTTCACGCGACTTGTGCCCTTAGGGCTTGACTGTGTTAAAATAATGTGTTATAACGGTCGTTGATATGACTTTGAAAGACTGCAGCTGCGATCAGGTATAGGGGCGTACATTTCCAGGAACGCGTGCGTGTGGTTTTCGGCCAATCACATGATTTGGTCAGTGGCCAATCAGAGCAGACTACGCGGTAAAGCGAGGGGGTCTTGGTTGAAAAACGAACTTAAAGCATATCTTCATAAAAACTATAATATTGTATAGACAAAGACGATAAAATTGAAATTAGAATATACTCTTATCAAAAGTATCAGGGACAAATAAAGTAATCAGGAAGAGCAGTAAGATTGCTTTTCTTTTCTCTTATGAGTACATTGACAGACAAAGGCCCAGGTTTCACTTAAATTGTTAGTGCTGTCTTTTAAAAACGATGCCAGGACACGGATTTGACACGCCAATCGATGGTCATTTAGGATTTGAATAATTAAGTAGAGAGTCATTGCCAAAACGGGCATTTTGAATAAAGTTCTTTGGTTTTTGTCTGTTGAAGTTGTTAGGTCCGGACAATCTGACACACTAATTTTATTTGAATTAACATATCAATTAGGCATAGATTGAACAAATCGCAAAGTCCCTCACTCCATAAACTGGGATTGCCAGGTACTGCAGAAAAACCAGGCCATTGTGTCACCATGACAACTTAAACATGTATCCTGGTTTTATGAACATCACAGGAAGTGAGTGAATACCCCACTCATTGTCCCAATAAGGAAAATCCAAAAGGAAGGACTTTTATAATTAATTCATAGGAAACCTTTCTTGAGCTGAAAAGACATACTTCTTCAGCATTGGTATAGTATTGCGTTTTATTAATCTGTGTAATATAGACTTTTATTCAATGCTTCGAAAACCATCATTCATATAACCTCCAGTATACCGTGTTTAGACTAGAATTGCCTTCTGAGATCTAAACAAGGAGGTATATGATATGTTGTACATAGGCACGCGATAGTGTCCTGAGATCTTAGTATTTTCATTCAAGTTCAGATACTAAAGTACCATGTACAACAAAGAGTCATAACTTCCCCAGGATCCAAAACGCACTTGGGGATTCCAGGCCTTTCTCAATGGATAAGCCCATCTTGAGAGGCGGGGGTCTTCTCTGACCTTAAAGCTGACACACCATGGGACCCGCCCAGTCGGTGGTTCGGTCGGATGCTAAGATGAAGATGTGAGAAAAAGCTTCAGGATACCAAAGCATTGTGCCAGGCCATTCTTCGGCCTAGTCCTTTCCATTCATCAAGGTTCTCTGACTCAAAACTGGTTCTTTTCATCGACCAAATTCAGCAAGGATCAAATGGAAACCTAAGATGCATCAGGAATCGATCTTTCAGACAGACGAGACGTGCAAGTACTCAAACTTAGTCTTATTAATTGATATATTAAGTATCAGTTATACCTTTTTACAAGGTGTGTTTGGATTAAGAATCTGACGTATCCCTCAGGTTTTAGATCTGCTGAATACGCAAAATGGTTCCATAAATGTCATTCCTTATGCCTCTTTCTGTACTGAGTTAAACTTGAACCCCTATACCCACACTGTTTGTGTGTGTTGTGGGTGTGTGTGTGTGGTGTGTGTGTGTGTGTGTGTATGTTAGACCAGTTTATGTTTTTATGTAGTATGTTGGACTAGTTTAAGTTTTTATGTAGTTAATAAAGTCTTACTTGTAGCACACTTGACGTTGTTCATTGTTTGCTCATAACTGGAGTAATTTAATCATGCAGATTTATGCTACAAGTTTTTGTAGAATTGTACAGTAAGAAAGTATTTCCCTTAACCAGGAAATTAACAATCTTAGAATTGACAAGACAGTTGACCTGAGAGGTCAGCTAAATATCTACAACAGATCTAAAATATTCATAATTAATTATAACTAGTATGGTTAGGATTCTAGAATCATGGCTCATACGTTAGCAAGTGCAAAAAGGTGAATGCGGGCATGCACATAGGTTACGGTTAAGATATTACTTAACAGTAAGAATGTGCATTGGAGTTGATCTTTGCATTGTATCTTTTTTCTATATACTGTATATGATGATAATAATAGTATATAGATAATATAAGATACAAGCTTGGAGATTTTGGGTTGTCTTCAGGTGTGTGTTTGTCTCTTATTTCTATCTAGAACATAAATACCGTACTACAAATAATAACACTAAGTCTGTTTATTTAGCTTCAGGAATATGTGTGTACAGTGTATGTACAATGTATGTACTGCACTATATATGAATATAGTGTTGTCAACATGCAAGAGAGCTGCATTATGCCTCTGGCAGTCCAATGAATGATTTTCAGTCTAATGTGAGCAAAGCACAGCTCCTTTTTCCCTGCAGAGTATAGCATGCTCTCACAGCATCGACACAATGGCCAGCTGATAGTCCGATTGTACTTTAGCATTTCCCACTGCTCTGCTAATTGCAGTGACTGCAGCGCTGGAGTTTGCTGCTGTTCTACATCAACATTGTTAGGAATTCTGAACAGATGTTGGATAATATTTGGATTGTGCTGGATGCCTGACTTATCTGTTACAATTTAGGCCACTGAACATCAACAGGATTGTACGTGTACGTGATACGTGTATCTCCAGCTTCTTGCTGCCTAAATGCAGCCTTTTCAGTGCAATTTTGTTCACAATGCATTAGCTGAATAATTCATAATAAAGTATCTTTTTTAATCTTTTTAAGATCCTTCCAGGTGGATTAGATAAAATGAACTAGATCTCGGCAACAGAAACCTGGGTCAACTTGTATGCCACAACATATATTTAGAAGCCCATTTCCTCACCTCGGAGTATGGAAGCATGAAGGCAAGTTTAATGTTTAACAACCTTAATGTGTTTTTGTTTGGATAGACTGTGTTTCCGACAGCACAGGCCCATTAAACTTAACCAACACACCCAATGTACCAACTTGGCATTTTTGTTTAAAAAAGTCTATAAGATAAGCCTCACAGACTTTACCACATAGTGATCCATGCATGCAAATTAGCCTATGTGCTGTTCATCTACATCCTGATTTTTGAGGAATTTTACTAAGGTTACAACTAATCAAAATAAAACCAAAAATAGTGAAATGGCATAGTGTGATTATTAGGGGTGCAACGGATCGTAAATGATCCGTGATCCGCAAGGACCAGGCCCCACGGTTCGGCACGCATGTGATTCGCGGATTAGCTGTTAAGTTTAACCATTGTTACGTCCCTCGATAATGAGATGTTATTTTTGTCTAGGAATATTATTGAAAGCAACAAAACATTTTAAGCATGTGTGTGTATTAAGATGGTAAAGGGTTTGCAAAAGAAGAAAAAAAAGGAAAAGACGACAAACCCCTTATTAATGATAATGTTTACTTTTCTTTAAATACAATAAAGTGAAATAAAGCAATCCAATAATGAAAATTTACAATATTTTCAAATCAACTAGTACATTTTACAAACACTCTGGTGGAGAGTAAGGAGCAAGAGAGAGATGCTTAAATAAAAAAAACTCAACAAAACAAAATCCCAACTAACCAAATATTAACCCCAAAATAAACTAACTACCAACAAAAGATGCAGAAAAGAACATCTTCAGCGTACAGGACGCCATCACTAAACTATACTCGCTAACAAAACAAAACATACATAATAAGCACCATCTCCTAAACCTAGTGCGTCTATACAATAAAACTCTATGTGATGGAAATGTAGGTTGCGATCTGCTTACCTGTCTCACAACCCTTCCAACCAGTTCACATAGCGTTCACTCGCGATAAAGGGTAAGTTTCACTGGAGCAGCATTTAGTATCACAGGTGTATCGAACGCCCAGACTAATCACAGGAACCGCGTCACCAACATTTGATATGACACATATCAAACATACAAAATCACAAAGACAAACGAAGAGAACTGATAGCCCTGTAAAGCAACAAAGCATTAGTTAACAACAATCCGTCTCTTCAGTCTGGTCTCTCGCAAGAGAAAACCGTCCTCACAGAGTGAGCCCTCTCCCAACCCAGACTCCCCTGTATTTCTGTATTTATTATAATCTGCATTTAACTTGTGCAGTGAGCACTATTGTGTTATTTTTAGGGGATGCGCCGATCCAATATTCATATCGGGTATCGGCTCCGATAGTGCCATTTTTCTCGGATCGGGTATCGGTCAGAGAGAGCTGATCCAAATCTGAGATTTTATTTTTTTTTTCCAATTGTGCGAATTATTCTGTTTTACTTAGGAAGCCATATGATAGCTTAATGTGAGCTACATATGAATATTTAAGTCCCTTACATTAAAGTTCACACAAACTCTTTTCTCCGCTGTGGCTGTCAGTCATTCGTTCAGCCTTTAAACCCTGATCGCGTTCGGTTACAGCAGTCAGCTCGGTAAAGCTCTCTCCAAGATCATTCTGTGTTCCCATTATACTTGATTTGTAAATACATGTCTATGATTTTGCAAAAAGGACTTTATCTACTTGCCGGAGTTTAATGTTTTGTTACTTGCTAACGGGTTTTTTGTATTGTGTTGAGTACCAAAACACAGCGCGTAGAAAAACTCTAAATGGGTGTTTTTTTAATCGTGCACAGTAACTGAAATGTGCGCACATTGTAAGCGCTTCGTGCTCATAGACTGTCATCCCTCTACATTGTGAGTAAATCACTCGTATATGCGACTAAATTTTCACTCTGGGCAACTAAATGATGTCTAACATTGGCCATTGGCTAATCATTTCTTAGATTTTACTCGCCAGTGTGTGGGTTGGAGGCTGAGTGTATGATTAGCAGATATATATTTTCACTCACAGAACACTCTGAATGATCACTTCAGAAGTTTCACGTCTCCGTCAAGGCGAATCTGTATTGGTCAGTTCATTTTAAGGTGTGATTGCAGCAGGGCACCTCGTATTGTATTGTAGGTGTATGTGTATTTGGCGTAACGTAAACTCTAGTGTGAAGGCACACGACTCGTCGTCGCTTTGTCTCACACATGCAAAGAGAGAGAGCGAGACAGAGCGAGATTCTTACATAACATGCAGAATTGACGCGCTACATGTAAACTATATTATTTGTTGTATTTTGCTGTCAAAATAACTGAGTTCCTTTTGGAATTCTTCTGCTTTTAAGAACTACCGCTTTCTCCGTTAGTGGGCAGAACTAATGCGCAAACGACAATCTCATTGGCTGGCACTCACCTATTATCTTCCCTGTTTTGATTTCAGCAAATCAGTTCGAGCAAATGCACACAACCTGATTAATATTCATGAACCAGTAGCTCATTAATCCTTAGTGCGCTTTTATATTGTTCTTATTAGTAGAATCTGTATAATAATAATAATAAATAATATATATATTTTTAAATATCTGAAAGTACACTCTTACTATCAGTCAGTCAAGCTTTATAATATGATAATCAAGTATTATTTAATAATATAAGTTAAGTATTTAGAATTAAAATTTGGTAACCGTGAACTTAGGATTGGTGCTGGTGCTTTTTTTGGTCATTCAGTGTTCCTGTAAAAAAAAAAAAAAGAACACTAATACTGATAAGATATTATTATTATACAAATTCTACTAATAAGAAAAATATAAAAACGCACTAAAGATTAATGAGCTACTGGATTCATGAATATTAACCAGGTTGTGTGCGTTTGCTCGAACTGATTTGCTGAAATCAAAACAAGGACGATAATAGGTGAGCACCAGCCCATGAGATTGTCATTTGCGCTTTAGTTCCGCCCACTACCGGAAAACCCAGCATTTTTTAAAAGCTGAAGAATTCCAAAGGAACTGTGTTATTTTTACAGGAAAATACAACAAAAGTATATAGTTTACATGTAGCGCATAGATTCTGCATGTTATGTAAGACTCTCGCTCGCTCTCGCTCTTTGCTCACAGTGAGAGAAAGCGACGGTGAGTCGTGCGCCTTCACACTAGAGTTTGTTACGCCAAATACACAAACACAGGTGCACTGCGCATCCATTAAAATGAACTGAAAAATATCACAGATCACTTGACTGAGAGAAAACTCGGAAGCGCTCAGTCAGTGTTCTGTGAGTGAAAATATATCTGTGCTAATCATATACTCAGCATCCAACTCACACACTGATGATGTAAAATCTGAGAAGTTATAGCCATCTGGCCACTAAAAAACAGCCTGTACGCTAGTGTTGCGTCAATGGCCTCGATTTTCGTGCCTTCCACACGGCATCTGCGCAAATTGTTCAGCCGCATTGTGTAAAAACGTCAAGCCACAAAGGGACGAGAAATGAATGGGTGTGTATTTACGATACTGGGCAACAGGTTATTGGCAGCACTTTCTTTAACAGATTTCAAATCTTCACGAGTTATATGTGCCACATTAAAACAATTGTAGTATTTTCTAAGCCTTGTTGTTTTGGTTCTGTGCACCAGACATCTCAGGCTGGTAGGCAATGGTAACAAAACAACATTGAAACTCCGGCAAGAAGATAAAAGACCTTTTGCAAGATCATTAAGACATGTATTTTACCACACACCGATAGTTATAGTAGTGAGAGCACAGTAATTGATTTCGGCGCCCTTACCGCGCTGACTGCTGGTGAAACCCCGCAACGCGATAAGGGTTTCTTAAGGACCTGAACGATTTGATTGTATGGTGACAAGAACAGAATCCGCGAGAAAACAAAGAGTTTTTGTGAACTTTAATGTAAGGACTTAAATATTCATATGTAGCTCACATTAAGCTATCGTATGGCTTCAGAAGTAACAGAATAATTCGCACAATCTAAAAAAAAAGAAGAAAATCTCGGATTTGGATCAGCTCTCTCTGATCGATACCCGATCTGAGAAAAATGGCACTATCGGAGCCGATACCCGATATGAATATCGGATCGGCACATCCCTACTAATAATGTGCTAATTAGCAAGTTTCACGATGAATGCAGCTAAAGTAAACAGTCTCTCTGAGAGCGGCTCGGAAGAGAGGGGCGGGGTCAGCAGAGCTCATTAACATTTAAAGGAAAATGCTACAAATCTGCATGCTCTGAAAAGAGCTGTTTTTGACAGGGTAAAAAAGGTGTTTTTTACACTAACATTGAGAATTTTTATCCAAACTATGTTACAGACTTTTCATTAAGACCCTAAAGAATCATATCAACTTGTGGAAAATGGGCATCCTATGACCCCTTTAATGTTTTTTGTTTAATGCAGGACTAAATGAATGATCTGTGTAATTGAATGGGCCAAACAGTGTTCTGTTGGTTGCGTTGTAGTGATTGTAGCAGAGAAAGTCGTATGTGTAGTCTGTAGAGATTTGGAACTGTTAGATAAAAGCATCCTTTGCTGCTGTGAAGATATCCATCTCTCTGTCTGCACGTGATAGAATCGAGTTATATCCTGTAATGATGGTTTGCTGTCAAAATATAAAGCATCATAACAATGCCAGCAATTTCTGAAACTGTATCTTATCTGAACTGAGTTCCATTTTGTTAAATTGTTTGTTTGACCTCTGGACCAATTTGCAGTCGTGTCATACAGCATGGTTGGTTAGGCATACTCTTTTTCATGGTTGGATCTGCTCGCTGTTGTGTTTTCTCAATGTTGGATCTAAATTAAGCAATTTCCGCATTTCATCAGGTTTGCTGTTGGGGATTATTGTTAGATTGATTTAAGATTGTGAAACAAGCAAATGGCCGTTTTTGCAATATCACTGGCAGCTTTGAAGTCACCTTAGATGTGTTTGAGGAGGGATGGAATGATGTCATCTCTCAAGGAAATGTGACACTTGTTCAAGCAGAGTTTTAACTGCCTTTGTTATCTGACCTTCTGACATAAATCTGTCAAGCTAAGTGTATTTTGCAAAGAGTAACATTTCACACAGTCAGGAATTTGCAGTTTGCTAGTTTGTCAAGCATTTTTAGAAAGCCCTGAGTCTATTCCTGTTACGTTTTCCTGCTCTGAATTGATTCCGATTTAGGGAAAGTTTACTCAATGAATGTTCTGTCATTAATCACTCACCTTTTAAGTCATTCCAAATCTGTATAACTTTTTTGCCTGCTAAAAGTAAGATGAGAATAATCTGCGAGAGCTTTCATTTTAAAAAATATTTTTATTTTTGTTACAAAGATGAACAAAAGTCTTATTTGGAATGGCATGAGGGTGAGTAAATGATGACAGAATTATCAGTTTTGGGTAAACTATCCCATGTGAATATGGCATGGAGCAAGTGGTTTTGATTAATTTAGCATTGGGTTGACTTTAGTGTCCTGCTGAACCTAAAACTGAATTGCATTTTATTAGTGCATTACAGTTATGAATAAAATTAAATAAAAGCTAGCCAGAGGCAACTAAGGTAATTAGGATAAGTTACTAATATAGCAAGTCCTGAAATGAGTGTATTTTAGAGCTTTTGAGAAGTATTTCAGACATTCCACATGCAAGAAATTGGCCAGACAGTGGGGCATGAAACCAGCTCTATAGTAAGTGAATGTATCGAGATTTTGATTTAGTTGTCCAAAAATTAGAGTACGAGGATCGAAATGTGAACCAAATTCATGCTGGTGCATTGTTATTCAGTGCTAAAGCAGTGGCCGGCTAGATGGTTAGTTGGTGATTGCCTTAGGTTGTAGCCAAAAGTGTATGTTGCAATGTGTGTGGTTAAGCTGTTGGACTATGGTGCTTGTAGGTGTGTCGGAGGAAAGTGGGTTCGTTAGGGTTTTTAGAGAGAGTGTGAGATGGGTTTGCTAAGGATTGCTAGGTGTTTTAGCATGGGTGATAGAGTCTTTTGGTGGATGCTTACTTGCTATGCCAGATAGGGGATACATATTGCATTTTTAGTAACTGAGATGCAGGGCGGAAACAACTTCAAGATATGCGCATTCAGGTTGGATTGTCTTCCAGTTAAGAGAAATACATCAATTTGAGAAGTAATGGGGGACTACTTTGATTTGTTCACACTCACCAATTTATAACAAACAGGGTGCTTTTGATAACACAATAACGAACAACACAGCATGCCCTTCTGTCGTTCTCAGTCTCAATAACACTAAAAAGTGTCTACTGCTTACAGACATGTAGAAACATATCTATCATAAATTAAATCATATGAATGGTGTGATTGAGCGATAAATATGGGGAAAAAATGAATACAAGTGATAGAAAATCTTTAGGGCGGGACAAGCCTAGTCTTTTTCTGGTGAGGTGAGTTAGTTTTTTTGGCGGGGGGGGGGCGGGGGGCTGGGTTCCTCACCAGTTTTACCATCTGCCATGCCAAATAAAATAAAAATAAAGATAATAATAAACAAAAAATCTCCTCCACACAAGCGTCATGATTTGAGGCATCATTCATGTTCATAGCACAAACAATGCAGAAGTGTTATGCACTGAGTTAGAGTAGGGTTGGGGCCTGGGCTGGTATACCCCATAACGAGGGCACTAAATGGTCTACACTGACATGAGGTGAGGGTGAAGCCAGCAAGCACAATGGAAAGCTGAAGTCTGCTGTGCATAGGAGGAAGTGTTGCACAAGAGGAAGTGGCCAGAGCACCTCCCAACGCTTTACCACCGGGGCAGTTTTACAGCCTACAGGCATTAGATGAAGAGGGGGCAGAAGTCGTCTTGAATGAACGTAATTACCACAAATCTAGCACATCCCCTGCCCCGATCAAACCACACATCTGCAGGCTCGAGCCTATTATGGTTTTACGATGGATTGATGCACTGCTTCCATTAGACCAAAGCTGTGCACAGTAGTTGTTTTGATGACTTTGACACACTGTTTGTTTCTGTGGTAATGGACCAACAATTCGGGTTAGTGTGCAGTGTGGTATAACAGGCCCACGTGAAACCGAAGGAAGTCTAAAGCAAGTTTGAATTTAGGAACTTAACATGCACTGAGTGATTACATTGTGAGAAGGCTTTAGTGTGTTAAAGCTTATTTCTGGAATTTGAATTGTGAAATTATGGGGAGAAAGACTTTAAAGATAGGATAAATGTGAAGAGGAATTGAAACAGGGAAATGCTGTTTAAAAGCACACGCAATCAGTGATATCACATTTGACATTTTCTTATTTTGAGTTGTTGTTATGAAAACTCTTTCTCTTCTCTCTTTTCAGATTGTTAGTATTTCTGTAGGATTGCGACCTTGGCAAGTGCCTGGATAGGCCTCCCTTCTGTCACCTCCTCTGCTTTTCTGCTGGTAAGCATCTCCACACACAATCACAGCTCTATTACAACTACTGTGCAGTTGTTTTACTGTATGAACTGTTGTGAAGTCATTGTTTTATTAAAACTTGTGTATTCATAAAGATTTTTCAAGGAAAGTTATAGCCTAAGAAGTCAGTTCTTCTGCAAGTCAACATGTAACTATGCTACCACTACCAGAACTAATTTAAATAGGTCATATCATGAAAATTAGTATTTTTTCTCTTGTAAATGTTGGAAAAGATTTCAATAGGATTTTAGTTTTGTAAAATATTATATACACTACCATTCAGATATTTGGGTTTGGTAAGATTTTTCTGAAATAATTATCTAATGTTCACAAAGGCTGCAATTATTCGATCCAAAATACAGTAAAATGGTAATATTGTAAAATAGTATTACCATTTTTATAACCATTATTTTAATGTTTTAAAATGTCATTTACTCATGTGATGCCAAAGCTGATTTGGAGCTCAATAAACATTTCTTATCAATATTTTTGTGAACACCATTAAACTTTTTTTTTTTCTCAGGGTTCTTTGATGAAATATAAATATTTTATTACATTATAAGTATACTTGCCAGGGTTGGAAATGAATGGGGGCAAATCAAAAATGCCACACAATTTCAAGATAAAGGGGTAAAAATTGCCCCTGCATAATGAAACAGTCGATTATGGCTGTGATGATTAAAATAAAATGTGAAAATGAATGAAAAGTTTCTATTCGCAGAATTACATTTCAACGTTTTTATTGTAAAATGTATTCAGTGAGTGAATTGCAGACTTCCAAAACTTTCACAGCAGAATGTCACCGTAGTCCAGTTGTCCAAAATCACTTCCTTTTTTTGCATTCCCCTAATATCTTAGCAATGATTCTCTTGTCAGTGCAGCAGTCTGAGTGTGCTGGTGAGCTCAAGCTCTCGTGTGATTCTGCTCTGAGCTGCTGGATTGGGGTGTGGGACATTCTTGGTCCAGTGTTTTCTGGTATGTGGAGTCTTCCTGCCCTTATGGCTGTTGATGTGTTGCAGGTGCAAAGCAGTCTTTGTGTTTATCATCCGTCTTAGCATTTGTGATTGGTTTGAACGTCGAGATAAGCTTTGAATTCTTTCGTTTAAGCCTCAGACACAAATGCCAAACAATTTTGTTTGTTTATTGTTTTATGATTTACTTGATGCAGTATTTTTTGGAAAGTATACTTGATCTCCGATCAATGTTTTTTTTTTTTTTGTTTTGTTATAGACTAAAAGATCATTTGAGTAATCCAGTTGGGTTATTTCTAGCTATTGCAGTTTTTTATGAGTATGTAGGTAGTTAGTCCAGTGGGGTTGTTTCAGCCAGGGTCAGGGTTATTATAGTTAATTAAAACTAAAACCATAAAAAGAAACATTGTCATTACTTAAAAACATTTAAACGTTGACTGAAATAAAAGAAATATACTTAAACTTATTTTCATTTAGTTGCCAAAGCAACATTTCTCATTTATTTCTCAGTTTGAAAATATACTGAAATAACTAAAACGGAGAGGAAAATGAACAAAAACAATATATTTTATGAAATAACAATAAAAAATATTTAAACCGTTACCAGAAATGACGAAATGAAAACAGAAAATACAAAAATAAAAGCTCAAATCAAAATAATATATAAAATATAAAAATCAATTCCAAATATAAAAACTTATATTAGTATGTAAATTATACTAAAATAGCATAACAATGTTTTAAGCTAAGTTAAAAAGAGAAAACATCTTGCTTTGCATTTTATCCTGCAGAGATGTGAGCCCAGATTGTGTAACATGGTTACTGTGAAAGTGAATGGCATTGTGGGACATAAAGAGGGTTTGAGTAATGCAGCTTCCTGTTCCTCAGGGATGGTGTATTATGTAATCAAAGGGTCAGAGTTTGCAGAAGGTGGCCCCATTTATTAGCATGATGGAGGGGAGTCTAATGCCAAGCAAATAGCTGTTTTGTCGTTCCTCTCAGAGCATGCAGTGGGTACTGAATGTGTGCGTCTTTAGTCGGATGGGCAGGAATGCTTAGAATGCTTTGATAAAAAGGGGGATTATTAGGGCCTTGTTGTGTTTAATTGTGATGTAAATTTCCCTGTACAGCATGTGTCATTTACATGACGACACACCTCCACCCTTTTGCTTTTTCCACTTTTTTTGCTTGCGTCTTTTTTCCACCAATTTATTTTATTTTCAATTTTTTTATTATTTCCCGCCCCTAGCCTCCCATATTTATTTTTGCTTTTGTTTCCATGGATACCTTGACAAGCTGCTGCACACATAATTGCTGACTTTGAGGTTGTGAACACACCCTTTACATCTGAAAGCTATCTGTAAGAGGAAACCTAGTGCGTGAAATCAACATGCACACAGTTTCATTATGCCAGGTCTTGATGTTGTGCACTACAGGAGATGCATTTGGATTATTCCAAATCTTGAGGCTGGGAGCCAATGAAAACGCCTTGTACTTTCGGGAGGCAAGGATGGATTATATGTGTCTAGCAGTGGAGCCTGAGGTCATCTTTAACAGTGTCAGCCCCTCCCCCTGCATATCAGCCAATGCTGCCACTGTCTGGTAATCTTGAAAACTGCCTCTACAAGAGGATTCACTACTTTAATAGGATTTACATGATTGCTCTGAGCTATTTGTTGTTAGAATAACTGTACGATTAATGCCTGACTATTGTCTGGAAGTATCAGTTAGACTGTCAGTTCAAAGCTTCAGAACAGTTACAGTATGTCTGTCTGCATATTGTCTAGAGATGAGTTACTGGATAACTGGTTATTTAAAAAAATTATTTAAACTGAAAAACAATCCTCTTTTCTCATGTGAATACTAATTCTGGTTATAACTACACTGATGCGTTGACCAGCATTCCTACAGTCCAGAGGATTTCAAAAGCCTGGAATAAAGGTCATGGAAAAGTAGTTTGGAAAGAATTTCTTTTCAGCGAGGATGCATTGATCAAAAATGACAGTAATGACATTTCTGTTTTAAATAAATACTGTTCTTTTGAATTTTCTGTTCACTAATGAATCCCAAAAATAACATAAAATGAAGTCACACCTGTTTTTGTTTTTTTTTACATTGGTGATAAAAAGAAATAATATCTGAAGGATCATGTGACACTGAAGACCAGAGCATTGGCTACTGGAATAAATTAAATACAGGAATAAATTACATGTTGAAATAGAAACCAGTTTTATTTAATATTTCACATTATTACAGTTTTACTGTATTTTTGATTTAGTAAATGCAACCTTGGTGAGCATAAGTGCTGTTCAGTCAAAGATATGTAAATAAGATCATTCAATAAACCCTTCTCCTTTTTTTATGAACATCAATTCGTCTTCTGGTTTTCCTCGGCTTCTTCTGTTATCTCAGGATAATAGAAGACTTTTAGTTACTAAAGACAAATAGACAAACAGTGCTGGGTAGTAACTGATTACAGTTCATAATCCCAACGATTACGTACTCTTTTTCGATTATTTATTTATATATGGTATGCTTTTAAAATACTCGTAATTAGACTACAGTTACTTTTTATTGATTACATATTATTCACACAAGTCTTTGTCTTAGGAAGGCTTTTGTCTTTCAAACATTAAAATGCACAAAATCACATGATTTTTCTTTTCAAATAAAGCAGGAATCCCCACACTTTTTTTTGCCAGCTAAACCTCTTTTATCTAATATATTAACTTGAAGTCCCCCTGAGATTTTAAAGTAATAAGTTAATTAATAACACTTTTGCATGTTCAAGGTTCTTTGACATTGGTTAATGGTCACATGACATCTAGGTAAACAAATAAAATATTTCATTTTTTAGTAAGTGTTTTAATTTGATTGTTGTATTAAAAATTATTATTTGAATAAAAAATTTTTATGATTTAATTAATTATTTGCTTTTTATTAAACTCACAAACCCCCTGCAGTTTCTTTACAGATGCCAGTTTGGGAAACATTGATGTAATGTTTAATGCACTTCATGATTTTAATAACAACGAAAGGAATATATTTTCATTCTCTTTGTATTTTTATTGTTAGACAGAAGTAATCTAAAAGTAATCAAAAAGTAGTCTATTATATCGCTTAAAATGTGTAATGTAATGGATTACATTACTAAATACCAGCTACTAATTACTATTTTGGGAATCAGACAAAACTCTACCAACAATTTTGGATACCAAACAAATTGGATATCTTCTGAGTCCTGACGGGATCTGGTGAAAAGACTGGATCCAATATTCCTAGCTAATTAGATCTGATCTAATTTTACGACCCCCAGACTTTTAAGGGATAGTTCACCCAAAATGAGAATTCTGTCATTAATGACTCACCCTCATGTCGTTCCAAAACCCGTAAAGACCTGCGTTTCATCTCAACCCCTAAATGAGATCTTTTTGATGAATGCTGAGAGCTCTCTGACCCTCCCATAGACAACATGTTTACCAAGACAAGTCCAGAAACGTAGCAAGATAGATCGGTAAATAGCCATTTACATCAGGGGTTCAAACCGTATTTACTGAGCTACAAGAAATACTTCTTGTACGCAAAGAAACAATAATTCAAGATAACAGTGTATCCTCGTGCCGCAGCTGACAGAATAGCATACACTTTTTAGGTCACGTTGATACTCTCCAAAATGCATCAGGGTGACAGGGAAGAGACGAATTGTTGAATAAAGTCGTTATTTTTGTTTTCTTTAGCATCCAAAGTATTCTCCGTACTTCGGACATTACGGATGAACCTCTGATGTCACATGGATTATTTTACCGATCTCCTTGCTACGTTTCTGGACCTTGATCTTGGTAATTACATTGTTGTCTATGGGAGTGTCAGAACTCTCCTCAGAATTCTCAAAATATCTTAATTTGTGCTGCAGATTAACAAAGAACCAGGTTTTACCGGTTTAGAAACGACATGATGGCAGTTAATTACTGACAGACTTTTCTTTTTTGGGTGAACTATTCCTATTAAGTGGTAATGTACTAGTTTCTATATATGAAATTCTTTTTGGTCAAAAAGTGTAGAAATTAGAATAGAATAGAAAAGTATAGCTAGAATATGCCAATAGTTGTAGAAGCACAGTGAATACTGCCACAAATAGGGTGCTGTGGGTGGTTGCCAGGTATATCTCTGTGGGTACTAATAAGGTGTTTTGACTAGTAGTCGATCGATATATCGCCAAGGCCGATATATCGGCCGATATTTGGCATTTTTTTGAAAGTAAATTTGAAATTTTCCTGTTGGCCGCTGCTTCGAGGCGGGACGTTTTATATTGAACGGCGCGGAGAAGGCACGCTTGGGCACACAAGTGCTCATTCTCCCTCTTTCGCCGGTGTCGGTAACGTTCTGTCTAATACGGATAAAGTATGTTAATATCAGATAGAATGGTTAAATAAAGTAATTAACATTATACAAAACGGTCCTTATAACGACTGCTTTTATATTATTAGTAATAGAAAGGTAAACATTATAATACTTTCTTGTTTGTCGTCAGCATTCAGCAAATACGCATTTTATATAATTTAAACAAATCTTTGAACGTCTAATTAACATCTAATTTCAAAAACCTTGCAACTTTAGTCGGATCCAGTTGTGATCTTGTGAAGTGTGCATTTGTATCATGCATGATCGCGTGTACTCTGCATGACGGATGGTCCGTGTGAATTGAATGCTGACGGGAGGAGAGTTCTGCTTCACTGGAGACGCGCGATCGACACTTTAAACTTGTGATTTTAAATTATGCTGCGCTTTATGCTTTTGCCCACTGTCATATTCATGTCATTTTTATTGTGTGCTGTATGTAAAATGAGTGCTACCTTGGCTTTATTTTTAAAAAATATGATTAATGCACACAAACTTTCCAGAATACTGAGTGCCCTGTTGGTTACAGTGTTTACCCTCCTTTTTAATTATATTTTTATTAAATAGTTATTTATTTTTATTATATTTTTCATTAAATATTTATTTATATGTGAAACTACTTGTCATCTAAGTATAAGTATGTTTATTTAACCATTTATTTTTTATCCATTTTCAAATGATTTCAAATTTCTTAAATATTAGTTAAAATGAATAAAATTATATCGGCTTTATATCGTCATCGGACCTGCTTGCCCGATATCGTCTCGGCATCGGCTGTCAAAAAACCAATATCGGTCGACCACTAGTTTTGACTCCTTGTTAATGCATTGCTATCTGGTGTCTGTGTTCTTGCTTGCTTTCTTGCTGGCTTTTTAATAATAGTAAAGATCCCATCTCAAATCACTAATATTCTCTGGATATGGTTCATGGTTTTGCCAGCAGGGGAAAATCGATTATTGAATCTACTGTAAATATGCTCTGTTTAAAGTCTATTGCAGCTGAAACAAAACACATTAAGTTTGATTTCGTTTATTTTGGCTTACATGGTATTTCTAGATGAAAATGTCAGTAGTGGTTGATGTAATGCATATGTGGTGTATTATACTTTGGTGATGTTGAATTGTGTTAAAGTGATTGCTTATTTTGTACAGCAGGTGGCACCATTTGCAAAGTTATTGTCATTGTCAAAGTTGTGAATGTGTTTCATGATGTTATATATTCATTTCTGAACAAATATTGTCTGATAGATAGATTGGACTGAATCCTATTTGAATCACTGTATGGATGTTGCTTGTCTGAGGATCTTGAAGGCATTAGTTCTTATGTCAGATGCGAGAAACAATGCCGTATGGTGATTCTGGGGTAGGCACCTAAATTTATGATGAGAATAAATAAATACATTTTAAAATAATAGTTATCTTGCCCCAAACCAATAAATTACTATGAAGCAGATAACTAAATGACACCAAAGCTAAATATGCATATTACAGTTTGAATGTGGATGGACTTGTGTTTTACTTATTCATGGACCTTTAGCTACAATTGCCCTTTTAAGACATGATGACACCAGGTAAATTGGTGCTGAGAGAGCAGACACAGCCACTGCCTAGAGATCTGAGACATCTTTTAAGTATGAGAAGGATGGCAGTGTGTTTTGTGAGTCAGTCAGTGCCTGCTCTGAGACATGTTGATGCAGCTGAAGGGAGTGGAAGGATTAGTTAAATATTCATTGGGTTAGCTCCCCTTTCATTTACTGTGTCATGTATACACTGCACTTACCTCCCACCCATGCATACCACAGGCATTTTACAGACGTGTCATTCCCCTGCTGTATAAATGTCAAAATCATTCTCCATCGACCTGTCTTTTATAAAGTTTTATAAAGCCATCCTTCCGTCTCTGTAGTGAAAACAGTGCTGGTAAATAGTGCTGCTTACTTTGTTGATCTTGATACATTGCTACTGATCTCAGTGTACCCGCTTTATCATTTCCCCATGGGTAATATGTAAAATGAATTAAAAATTTTTTTTTAATATCTTTTAACTTTACCCTTTTTTTTAACCTCATTATTACATTTATGTCTCTCCAAGAATAGGGATTTTGGATTATTTCTGGATGTAAAATATGAATTGCAATATACAGTATATTACATTTCTGAGATGATGTTTATTTTATTTTATTGTTTTATTGTTTTCACAACCGCTTGGCCTTTGTAGGGTGACAAGGATGTTGGAGCCTATCTAAGCATCTCAGATTGCAAGCATTAAAAAATGTAAATGTAAATAATGTTTTTATATGTCAATTTTATTTTAAAATTTAATAATTTAATTTTTTCCCCCTTTTAGGATCACAGGCCTTTTTTAAATTTAATTTAATTGTATTTATTAATTTTATTTTAAGTCTTAATTTATTTTATTTTATTTTATGATGATTTGGGATGGATTGCATTATTTTTTACCCAGAGAATAGGGAGTGGCCCTCTGCACACACCTTCCTTGCTGTCAGCAGAGGGTGCTCTGTGCCTAAAAAAGGAACTCAAGCCTCTTAGCACAAATCCACCTTGTGCCATGCATACCCCCCAAAATCCCATCTCAGTTTGACAGTGCCCCACCCCTCATACTCTGCATTAACAGCTCTCCTGACTGCCACACACTTTCTCTGAATTAAGAAAATGAAAGAAACCGAAACGAGCATTGGCTCTTTTTTTAAATGTCAAGTAATAACACACCAAGTAATGTCAAAAGATGTTTGATTATTTAGTTGTGGTGAGTTATCCAATGATAAAAGGACATTGGTGTCTAGAAAAGGGGTCTGACATTGTATTTCTCACACACACACAAACTTCATTTTCAGGCTGAGAAAGTGTCTTAATCTGTATGCAGAGACTAAACTTCCTGTGCTTGTCTTGTACCAAATGACATTCTCAGATCTTAAAGACCTTCACAGTGAAAGAAGGACACCAAGCCACGTGAATTCTTTCCAATTCTGCTGTTTTCCGATGCGGACATGGATGTTACGAGGCGGGATGCATCAAGTTCTGTCTCTCAGTTTTCTTTCTTTTGGTGTAACTCATTTGAGGCTTGACTTTACAGAAAAGGACCTTTGAAAGACTATCGTAATCACAGCAGCTTCAGAAATGGAAGTGACGCATGTTTGTCGATTAAACAGACTTTGAACACTTGGAACGGGGTGGCTTAAAATTCCTTCTCCCAACATTTTCAGATGAGGTGCCCTGTTTTGGCTTATGATATTCGGTTGCCATGGTTTCTGGCTTTGATCGTGAGAGGTACAGTGCTGCCTAAGAGGTCCTATTGTAGGAGAGATTAACCAAAAATCCTACTCTGAACCTCCGGTTATCACCATGCACCACCACCTACTTGAGACTTATGCAAATGTTTTAAATGATAACAATTGTAAGTGATCATCAGTAACTCTGTGCTGTTTGCGTGCCACTGTTTGTCAGTGCAGATGACGTCAAAGCTACAAATGTCGCGGTTGTCATTTGACAGTGTTGTTTGTTGCAGTTACACCAATAGCACCAGGACGCACCAATAGCTGACATCCCACAAATGCGCTGCAACCTCATTGGCTTATCCAGCAATTTGTTTTGATTTTTGCCACAACATGTTTAAAGAGGGCATTAAAGCAGCTGTTTACGCCAGTGTGGCCAGTGTGGGTGGAGCTACAAATCACAAACAAACGCACGCTTCCTCTTCCCTCTTTTATCACCCTTCTGATTCTTTCGTTTTATTGAACACATTTAATGCTAGGATGGGTTTGGTCAAGCAGGTCATGCAAGTTTTGGGGGTGGATAAAGGGCATCTGCACCCCCATATTCTGTTCATTTTGGTGGGTTTCAAAGGGCTCGGGTGAAATCAGAACACAGCTATAGTTGGCTAATGCGATATGGCGGCACGCCCTGGGAAATTTAGGTCAAGTTAAAACTGCAGACAAGGATGTAAGTGATGCTGCGTAAGAGTGACACTGCATGATGTATCACATGCACACACACATTACTCATTCTTCAGCATACATTAACAGATATCACAGGCGCACGCTTGGCATTTGGAAAATGATAGTCAATAAATGTGCGTTGTGAAGGCTGAATTGTATAAATCATTGGCTAAGCCTCTGTAAATTAGATTTTAGACAAGGCTGCTATGTTAAGTGTCGCTCTTCTGGCGATATTCTTTCATTAGCTTCAATTCTGCGCATACTTCACCACATACATAACTGGATTATTGCATCCACTCACTCAAATAAGCGTGTACATGAAAATACACACTAATTCACTTGCTCCCCTCCCCCTCGATGCCAGAGGCAGCCGGTTAGCCACTCCACGGCTGTGCCCACATGACGGAGGGGAGAGGTTGTTGTTTTTTTTCCTATGGTGCCACGGCAGTAGTGTAGTATGGCGAAGCACGTGGATTCCCATGCTGCAGTGCTCCTGCAGAATTCCAGCATGCCTTACATCCAGATATTTATTATATCTACTCTTAGATAGATTTACATTGTTATTTCTATATAATATATATATATATAATATATATACTGATTGCATTAAATGATGTTCATCACAGTTCATATATGCAATTATTTTAAATCCATATGATTATTATTTAATATCTCTGACATTCTTTCATTGTACATAAAATATCATCCTTTTATAACAATCTTTACACATACATATTCCTCAATACACTTATTATATATATATAATTTTAATAATTATAAATAGTATTTTAACATGTTAATTTGTACAATTAATTGTATGTATTTATGCATCCTAAGACTGGAATGTCAGTTATTTGCAGAATTCCGTGATTAATCAGCGTGTCGCTGTTGCACTAGTTGTGCATTTTTGGTGCATTACCTCATCGCTATTCATATATTCATACACAAGCTCTTAAGTCGGACTACTGCTCCAGTGCCCTCATCCTCCCCTCCGCCTCGCTTTCTCATTGGCTGTCAGTGTGTTTTTGGTAGCACCAGGTTTTTCAACTCCATGGATACAGTAGAGTGCAAAAGAACTTGTGTGCAGCCAATCACAATGCAGTAGTGAATCGTAAGTGCCCAGCGGGCTTAGACAAGCCCCCCTTTGCCCCCACCTTCTCCAGAATCCCATCGTAGCTCCTCTCCTCCAGCACGCAATCTCCCAGTAGGAGGCTTCGAAAAGAAAACAACCAGGTCAGAGTCTCTCTCTTTCGGAAAGCGCTCGTACGGGGAGCTCGCCTTCACCCTTTGGGACTGCTGTGAATGAAGCTGAGAGGCAAATGCACTGTTCCTAATATAATCTTCACTCTTGTCTCAGTTTGGCCCACATAGCCTTGTTGTCGTCATGAGGAGATATTAGGACCTTGATAAATGTTCTCCACTTTTCACTGTTTTATTTTCATTTTTATAAAGGGATCTTATTAGTTCCTAATTCATACACCTCGATCACGTGTTCCTATAATAATGACATAAATGGAAAAGACATTGAACCTTATAATAATAAATGTTTTGTATCTAAGGTAGCTTTCATTTTTGTAATTTTTTTTTTTTAAGAAATATGATCGTGTCAAATTGGATTTTTGAGATGGCCGTCCTTGGAATGACCCCCTAATGGTTGGAGGGAGTGCTGGGTGGGATTTAGGGTTGGCGCACTTGGCAGCAGTACTGTACATCATTGGTATGACTTGGATTTAGGTCACATGTATTCTAAGTAACTTTCCAACAGTGGATGAGTATAAACAGTAAATCTAGTGCAAAAAGCATTATTATACTATCTGTCTGTCAGTCCGTCCGTCCATGTTACCCATGCAAAACTTGCCACCATAATTCTTTTGTACCATGGAACGGTGACAATATGTTGATTTGTGGTTGTTAAAGTGTTCTGAGTGTTTTTCACGCATTCTTTGCTATGGATAGAAGGGTATTGTGGGTCATTGCTAGGTTCAAAAGTTTAAGGTCAGTAAGCTTTTTTTTATGATTTTGAAAGACCTCTCTTACTACGGCTGCATTTATTAGATCAAAATACAGTAATTACGGTAATATTGTAAAGTATTGAAAGGCATTTATATAGTTTAAATTTAGATCAATTTACCACATTATTATGCTAAATGCATTTTTTTTTACTCTTGACTTGAATTTATTAAACAGAACTTTTAAAGAAACAATGTAGCCGGATCAGTGTTTTCAGAAGCTTCATTTATTGGTATATTTACACAGACTGTTCATTTTATATTATATTGTAGTTTTAAACTATTATAATGTGAATTTGGATTTCATGGCGCTTCAGATTTCTCTGGGATTTTTCTGTGGTTTTGTTGTTTTTGATTGTCCATAAAGTTAACACGGTCTGTAACTCCCTCTTGCACGTCTAACAACTTAGACCAAATGCCACCTTTGCAAGCAAGCCGAAGCAAAAATCTGTTATTTTGCACTACTTCAGCAGTTGTTTTGTGAGGTTGGTAATCGATTCACTCCACTGACCTTGAACTCTAATCCTGAGCTTTGCTAAGCATTGACCTCCACATGATCCTCAGTGTGGCTTTAACCTGTCACTGCCCCTCACCATGTGTCCATGTCTCTTTTGTAAAGTGTGAATGTCTGAATCAGTTAGAGTACGCTGGCTCGAGCGAGCCTTGCTTCTGTCATTATGGGTTAGAGTGCTTTTGATCATTGGTTTACCATCAGAAACTTCCATGTATGGTCCCTGTACCTGTTTGAGACCCTCGTGCACAGACGCTCCCCTGACTTCAACCTCACCAGTGTCCCTCCTCGTCAAATCTCTCACACCCATTGTCTCTTTGTCTCAGCTTCCAGACACTCTCTGTCTCTGTCGTCCTGTTCACCTGTCTATCTGTTCATGTCTCAACTTTTCACCTGTCAGCAGCCTGTCTCCTGTCACTCTGCATACATCCTCTCAAGCTCTCTTCCATGTTCCCAGTTCAGACGTACACGAATAGCTGACAGGAAATTTCAAGCCGTTTCGGCTGCGTCACGTGATGTGCCATGTTAAACTAAAAATAATATAATGATAATTTAAAATATTTTTCCTGTAATCTCAAGCGTGTGACGGAAATGTTACGCCCCTAGCCATATTGTGATGCCTTGTCCCGGCCGGAGAGACAAGACAAAAAAATTCAAACCCAATATAAACGAGGCATTTGTTGCATCCAGTGGGGACATAATTACGGATTATAATGACTTATACTGTCTTTTTACACATTGTATTGCATCGCGCCGCGCCGCGTAAACATAAAACCATGTCTGCATTTGTGATCGGAGAAATTACAAACTACAAACGCTACTCTACACTGCTCAAAACTCACGTTTGAATCGTCAGTGGCAAATCCTTTAAATGAAAACATAGTTACAGTCTGTGAGTCTGAACAGCCGGTATTGTAGTCTACTCTATCAGGATCAGGAAGCAGTCATCCATAAAATGTGCTGCACACAAATGGATATTTGGGTTGAACTGTTCTGGATTAGTGTTGTAAATACAACTTAACCACTCTTTTCTAGTTTTGTCCTCTTTTGGAAGACCAAACAATTAAAGTAGTTTCGCTTTCACAACGAACACAGCGTCACACACGGCGGCCTAAAGTGAGCGGAGGCCGGGGGCTAGAGTGAGCGCCGGCCGGCTAGAGTGAGCGGAGGCCGGCTTGCGGCAACCACATGTGACGACTCCGGGCTGGACTCCGCTTCGTCCACGGTGAAAGCCGATCCAGCGATCCACAGCTCGAAGTTAATGTATTTCCTCAGCGACCAGCAAGGATCAGCTCCAGGCATGACAAAGCAATATCGTCCTATTTTGGAAGGCCAAACAAAGTAGTTCCTTCAAACGAAACGAGAAACAACAAAACACACAGCACCTTCACGACATGGCGGCAGTAACAATACTACAGTGAGAATAAAAGTTACGCTTCTTTCGTTGCGTGAACATTTGGGCAGCGTTATGCAAATCTGCCACATAGTGACGCAGATATGTGGGGGGGGTTAGAACGAGCCGTTTTAGATAGGCGTAGTTAACTCTTAACTTTTATAAAGAATAACTCTTTGAATTTGAGACTTTAGTCTTTGCAAATTTACAGATCTTCTTTATGCACCAAGAGCTTGTAACACTCCAAAGAGAAAAGGAAAAAATTTAAATCACATCATATGACCCCTTAAATGAAATAATTAATACTGACATGCATTTAATTAATCAAATTATTCTCAGTGTAATGAATAATAATATAATTGAATTATTTATTTTTTAAAGATGTAAATAGTAATAAATTAACTAAAAAGTAAGCAAACTCGACCATTATGGTAATGAAAAGCATGGAATAGTCAAAAAGCTTTAGAACTCAGTACATTACAAGAATATGCATTTTTTTATATATATAATTGTTGGTCATTTGTAAAATCTTTCATCATGTCTTTGGTCATTGTATTGCACTTCACTGTATTGATTGATTTTTTTTTTATATATATATATTTTTTAATTCAATTTTTTTTAAATTAAATTGTGAGTTTTCCCTTTTATGCTTAACCTAAAATCTTGGATGTTAGTTAAGAAAATGTACTGTGTATGACTCATCACATACTAACCAATTACATAAACCAACTGCCAATATCCCTTGTTGACTCCAAAAACAAAAAAACAATTAGTTATTTTTATACTTTGATTTTTACATTTATGTGCACCTGCACATGTATGTGTATATACTATAGGAGTGACTGTTTGTCTCATGCTGTCTAGATCTGCAGCTAGATCATCAGCTAGATTATATAACACCCATTCACACACACATACACACTCATGTCTGTGACCTACATCTAGCCGCCTGTATGCTTATGTGTGTGTTCTTACACTCATCACTCTTCCCGCCAGAGGCACAGGAATGCACAGCACGCTGCTGTTGTTATGGCCTAGATTGACCCTTTCCCTCTTGTTTACTCTCCTCTTTTATCTTTTGTACTAGGTGAAAGTTAGAGTTTGGGTACTCGGACTTGGACTCGAGTCCGGTCTCGAGTACAATTTTTTTCGATTTGTCATGGACTCTGATGCATTTTTACTCTGACTTGACTCAGAAAATATGTCCGAGTCCACGGACCGTTGACGGAAATGTCACTGACTATGCATTATCACAAAATTGATATTCAGTATTTGCATGTGTTTTTAAGTGTTGTCCAGTACTTGAAAGCAGACGGGTTTCTGCGCTCACAGACCGAAAGCACGCTCACAGAATAACTTTCGAACTTTCGCTTAAGTTCTCTTAAGTTCTGTTATTGCTACACACTTACACGAAAAGTTATGTCAAAATGCCCGTCTTGGAGACTGCAGTCGGTTTTGTCTTAAGTGAATCAAGTGTTAATCAAACAAAAGAAAAGGAGAAAATCACTCACTGCTCTTAACTGAATCACTTATTAACTTGAATAAGAATAATCTATATTTAATGTATACAGTGAAGATTATTTTAATATTTATTACTTCATGAAATGTCTGTAGTAGGCTAATTCTGTAGAAGCCTTTACTACTGAAAAAACTAAAAAACTATTTTTAGTCATTTATCAGAAGCTTTTATCCAAAGCGACTTACAAATGAGGACAACAGAAGCAATCAATTGTAGTATTAAAACAACTAAAAACAAATCCAAAACTAAAAACTAAAACTTTATAAATACTACCTATACACGTTTTAAAAATAAAGAGATTAAATAAAAATTTCAAAACAAAATTTCAAAACTTAACATTTAAATGAAAAGCAAAAAATAAAGCTAAAAACAATTCAAAAAATTAAGAACAAAAGGTATGAGTATAATAATAATTCTAACATAACACTAAGCCAAACACCAAAAAAACAACTACATATATGTGCAACCACACACACACACAATAAAAAAAACTTTTTCTATAAGAATAAATATCTCTCTTATCTCTCTCTCTCTCTCTCTCATATATACAGTGGGTACGGAAAGTATACAGACCCCCTTACATTTTTCACTCTTTGTTACATTGCAGCCATTTGCTAAACATCATTTAAGTTAATTTTTTTTTCCTCATAAATGTACACACAGCACCCCCCATTATTGACAGAAAAACACCGAATTGTTGACATTTTTGCAGATTTATTAAAAAAGAAAACTGAAATATCACATGGTTCTAAGTATTCAGACCCTTTGCTCAGTATTTAGTAGAAGCACCCTTTTGATCTAATACAGCCATGAGTCTTTTTGGGGAAAGATGCAACAAGTTTTTCACACATGGATTTGGGGATCCTCTGCCATTCCTCCTTGAAGATCCTCTCCAGTTCTGTCAGGTTGGATGGTAAACGTTGGTGGACAGCCATTTTTAGGTCTCTCAGAGATGCTCAATTGGGTTTAAGTCAGGGCTCTGGATGGGCCATTCAAGAACAGTCACAGAGGTGTTGTGAAGCCACTCCTTAGTTATTGTAGCTGTGTGCTTAGGGTCATTGTCTTGTTGGAAGGTAAACCTTCGGCCCAGTCTGAGGTCCTGAGCACTCTGGAGGTGGTTTTCGTCCAGGATATCCCTGTACTTGGCGCATTCATCTTTCCCTCGATTGCAACCAGTCGTCCTGTCCATGCAGCTGAAAAACACCCCCACAGCATGATGCTTAGACAACACCCTGCTTCACGTTGGGACGTTATGACAGGGTGATGAGCAGGCTGGTTTTCTCCACACAACCCGCTCGAATTAAGGCCAACAAGTTCCATCTTGGTCCATCAGACCGAGAAAACTTATTTCTCACATCGTGGAGTCCTCAATGCGGACTTTCAGGGTCTTGCACTGAGGAGAGGCTTCCCGTCGGACCACTCTGCCATAAAGCCCCGACTGGTGGAGGCTGCAGTGATGGTTGACTTTCTACAAATTTCTCCCATCTCCCGACTGCATCTCTGGAGATCAGCCACAGTGATCTTTGGGTTCTTCTTTACTACTCTCATCAAGGCTCTTCTCCCCCGATAGCTCAAATTGGCCGGACGGCCAGCTCTAGGAAGAATTCTGGTCGTCCCAAACGTCTTCCATTTAAGGATTATGGAGGCCACTGTGCTCTTAGGAACCTTAAGTGCAGCAGAAATTTTTTTGTAACCTTGGCCAGATCTGTGCCTTGCCACAATTCTGTCTCTGAGCTCTCAGGCAGTTCCTTTGACCTCATGATACTCATTTGCTCTGACATGCACTGTGAGCTTGTAAGGTCTTATATAGACAGGTGTGTGTGGCTTTCCTAATCAAGTCCAATCAGTATAATCAAAACACAGCTGGACTCAAATGAAGGTGTAGAACCATATCAAGGATGATCAGAAGAAACGGACAACACCTGAGTTAAATATATGAGTTTCACAGCAAAGGGTCTGAATACTTAGGACCATGTGATATTTCAGTCTTTCTTTTTTAATAAATCTGCAAAAATGTCAACAATTCTGTGTTTTTCTGTCAATATGGGGTGCTGTGTGTACATTAATGAGGAAAAAAAAATAACTAAATGATTTTAGCAAATGGCTGACAATATAACAAAGAGTGGAAAATGTAAGGGGGTCTGAATACTTTCCGTACCCACTGTATATATACTATACATTGATACGTCAGTATATATATTATTTCATTTCCATTTAATTTGTTGAAGTATTAAAATAACTCAACTTAATAAAAGACCTATACAGACATGATAAATTCAGACATAATTTAACTCAAATTAAATAAATAACAAATACAAATCAAATAGTATTTGTTAGTAGTTTATCAGTAATCCAAAAAAAATAACACTGCCAAACACACATTAAAAAACAACAACTTACTTACACATAAATGGTTATAAAAACTGAAACCGAAGCGAAACAAGTTATAGGACTATTTAATTTGTATTTTTGAGTAATATATTTATTTATCATTTAGCTTGTAAGTAATACTTGGAGTGTTTACTTGCCTTCAGTTAAGCTTGAGAATGTTTTATTACATTAGTTTATTGTTTTTTGCTTTGGTATTAGTGGCAGTTTCTTTGCGGCAATAGTTTTTATGGGTCCAAAATCACCTTGGGTGTGCATTATTTTCTAATAATTCAACGGCCCGTCATCAATTATTCCTTACATGATGTAATTTATTGTAATTAATGTAACTATAAATTTATTCAAAAATAAAACCGGTGTATGTTGGCTGTGACTTATGGAAAGTATATGTAGGGCTTTTATACACAGTGTGTGCGCCATTGTACAGACTAGGTTGGTTTATCCCTCACAGCCTCATTTTCATCCAAGAAAAAATTCAAAATGCCCTGTCTAAGGGGTCCGTGTACTTTGGCGTCCAGTCATTTTTAGTTTTTTTAACCCAGAAATAAAAATGCAGTTTCTTCTTTAATGGTTCAACTTCAAACACTGATCAATAGAATAAGATTTCATTCAAAATAGATAAAAGGTGCATTTTCTGCTCTTAAGGTCCCATTCACCAAGAAACCTACTCCTTTACCCCCACCTTTGAATTTATACATTTACTTTAAAGTCAAGTCCCGCCCTTTAATTTTTCACATTCTAAAACCTGTTTTACTCTGAAATATGTCTCAATACATAAATCAATTCAGCCATAACTTCTGTTACAGGACACTAATTATTAATCAAATATCAAAATGGCAAGATGCAATAGAGGTTTGCTTTAGTTACATTTAAATGGATATTGCGTTTTTTAGTTGTAAAGGTTAAAACAATGTTAAGATAGTAATAAATAATAGATCGTCGAATTGGATCGGACCTTTTAGGTTGACTCAAACCAAAACGAGTGGAAATGAAATAAACAAAAACCCAGTCTTTTTGGGTTCAGTCTTTTGTCAGTTGTTTGTATGAGCAGATACCTTACGACGGTTGTGACGAATTGCAGATAGTCAAGGAGGGTATAGGGCCTAATCTTTCAGTTTTGTGTGTGTTGTGTGTGTGGTGTGTGTGGTGTGTGTGTGTAGATAAAAAGTAGGCAAAGATGGCAATTTACACCTAAAAGTGCTATTATATTATATTATATTATATTATTTCTCTTAAATGGTGATTGGCTTTTAATGAATTAAAATACCGCTGCACTAATATATTGGCAATTATTTTTATGTTATGGTTGTCATTAAAATTCAGTTTTGTTTCTAAATAAATTAAGCATAAAAATTTAAAATTTTTAGTTTTACGTATTTTTCTTCTGTTTAGTTGAAATTTTTAATCGGTTATCTGCAGCTGAACTGTGCATTTGGTAAATGTGTACAGCTCCTCTCCTGACACTCATAGAAAAAAAACTTTCCTTCAGACCAGTGCAGTTCTTGGTAAAAACTGCTTTTATACAGAGAAATGCCATTGAGAGTTGTGGTGGAGGCATTTTCCCATCAGCTAACAGTGTTTATCGGGTTTGATGTCAGGTGGCTGTGTTGAAGGAGCCTGGTATGCATTGGAGGAAGGATGTTTTTTTCACCTTCCGTGTGTTTTCTCAGAATCTTTCTTTTATAGTTGATTTTCTCACAGATAGGCTTAAAAAGTCGTTTTTTTAATTAATTTGAAATGTATTGGAGCTAGGGCTGTGCAAAAAATCAAATGCGATTTTCATGCGCATCTCGTCAGTAAATCCGCTTCTGGTGAATAGTAGTAAATCTCCAGCACGTGCTTTCAGATGGAGCGGCATTTACTACACAGAGTAGTTTTACTACTAATCACCAGAAGCGGCTTTACTGACAAGATTTGCATGAAAATCGCATTCGATTTTTTGCCCAACCCTAATTGGAGCAATATTGTACAGATCTGTAGCATTGGCAGTCAACTTTCCATGTTAGTCATAGCTTAACCTGCATCACCAAGAATAGTTGCAAATACAATGACACTTCTAAGCAGGTTTCCCAAATACTCCCCCATTTTCCATTGGTGCTAACAGTTAATTCTGAAACTCACTCCATTGATTGAGTCAACTGAGTGAAGTTACTGTGCTGGACTGTTTAACTGTTGTTTACACTCTTTGGGACGTCATCCTAAAGCCCAACGTGTGCTTTAGTTTTGCGTTTACTTAGCACATGCGTACAGCTGAATACATAGCCTTTCATAGTACACTCCAGTTGATAGCATGGGGGACACAGGTGCTCAACTTGTGCACCAGAAAGTTGGTGCGCTCGTCAACACAGGCATTTATTGTTGCTGTTGTCTCAAGTTATTTGCTGTTGTTCCGTCTTTTCATTTTCTTTTTCGACCATGGGCCGAGGCGGTGTTGCTTACACTGTTGTTCATCAGAGTAGTCCAAGCTGCTGAATACTAATTAATCATTAATTAATGAGCCCATGGTTGTGACACCATCACAAAAACTGTTTTTGAACAAGCCGCTTACCATGCATGCTCTTTGTGAAATGACCCCTCTATTGAACATCTTGGGAATGTGAGTTTTCCATCCACGATTTTGCTGTTTGGAAGGATAGTTTGGCCTTGCTTCTGTACTTCACTCATGTCTACTGTTATTCATGTTTTGCAAACACAAAATGTTAAACCCAGTAGTCTCAGTTATCCCAAGAGAATTAATGGTTTTAGAGGGCTGTTTTTACATCTAAAAACACTAGTCTACTTCCTAAATCTTGACTTTGAAAGCTTGGGGCCCCTCAATAGGGAACTGAACGTGAGCAGAAGGCATGACATGCACGGTTGGCACTGGCCACCAAAGCACAGGGATTCCCGTAACTCTGTGTGTGTGCTGAAGGAGGGGGGTTACAGTAGTGACATCTGGTCGACCCAAGGCCCTGCACAGGAAAACCACTGCGTCTGGAGAGTGGAAGCTGTGGGGTAAAGGGAAGGAGCGTTGACTGGTGGTTGGAAGGGCGATGGTTTCTTGACTGATAACGGGGGAGATTAGTGCCATGATAGAATCAAAGTAAGGCTGTTAAGTGCTGCCCAACCTGGATCGGACCATCAGATTTAGGATTTCTGTTCAAAATATGTGACTTAACTCTGTCTTTCTTTTTCCCTTTAGGTACATTGTCATGGGGAACCTCCTTAAAGTTTTGACATGCACAGATCTTGAACAAGAGCCCAACTTCTTCCTCGATTTTGAAAGTGAGATACTTCTCCTCTTTCCATTGATTTCTTTCATTTATTAGCTGTAAACAATCCTTCATTCTCCAAGCTTACCTCAAAATGCACTTATTTAGCATCTCACGTGTCCTTTTTGGTATGTTTGAGAACTGGGATTCTGGGAGACTTGGTGTAGGTCAATACACGGTCAACTTGTAAAAAATGCCAGTTCCCCTTTTGGGTCTTCTTGATACTATCTTAAACTCCTTTCCCTTGGAGACTAGTTCATGAACCACACACAATCTGCTACCATCTCATTTGTTTGAACCCAAAAACTCTCCAAAGCGAAGGAAGGTGAATGAACCAAAGAAAAGAAGACAGTGGAAAATAACAGTTTCCTGGCTTTTATTACCCTTGTCCACAGAACATTTTCATCCTACCATGTTTGTCTCCATTTTTAGTCATATAGTCGTTCCTTTGAAGAAAGGCAGGTGGCGATATGGAGTCACCCAATCCATTGACTCATTCATGGCTCATCGGTCGCACACATATAATAAAAATTCCTATAGTGTCTGCTCAAGAGTTATGTAACACTAATAAAGAGGGCGGGAGTGCTAGAGACTCCAAGAGACAGAGCACTGGAACAGGACCTACTGTATCAATACGAAAACATAGATGGATTAAAAAGCTGAGAGATCATTGCACTCTTAATCTATGGCATCTGAATGCTGGAAATTAAGGAGGTGGCCCTTAATTTCTTAAATTGCATTTGAAGCCAGCTGTAGTTAACAGCTGCCAGTGTCTCATTGAGGTTTCTTTTTTAGATGTGGGCCTAAAGTTTCCACCATTTAAAACTCCGCTCTTTGCCTTTTAAACACATGAAACAGGCTCAACTGTGGAGGATTGACTAAAATACGCTTTAAGATCCCCAGTGAGTAATTCACCCCAAAAATTGAATTTAGTCATCATTTGCTCACTCTCTTGTCACTCCAAACCAGTTTGATTGGAACACAAATGAAGATGTTCAGCAGAAGTCTGCATGGCCTCTGAATTGCACAACAATCATCTGATAGTGATGTCAAGTTTGGACTGTGTATATCCAAAGTTCAAGTTCCAAGTCCAAATTATATAAGTGTACTTATAATTTAAGTGTATATAAGATACTACTAGTAGAGTAAAAGGTATTAATAAAAGGTCTGCTAATGAAGTATATTTACATTGGTCACATCAACAACATAATTTGTAGTTCAAATTAACCAGGGTGTTATTTTTTTAATAAACAAAATGCAATGGTTTTTAGAAATTGAAGTAAACTTTAAAAAAAAAAACTGCACAAAGTAATATTTAACACAAACATTTAATTGCCCCAGCAATTATTCATAAATACGAATTTTACTGCATTGTTATTAAGGTTACATTAATAACAAAATAAAATGGAAGTGTGGTGATTAGTTTAGGGTTAGTTTGATGTTTCTCATCAATGCTACATTTATTTGATCAAAAATACATCAAGTAATATTGTATAAATAAAAAGTTATATTGTGAAATGATATAACAATTTAAAATGCTTGTTTTCTGTTTTATTATAATTTAATATGTAATTTATTAATTTGATGTAAAGCTGAATTTTCAGCATCCTTACTCATTCACATGATCCTTCAGAAATAATTCTAATATGCTGATCTGGGGCTCATTTACATTTATTATTATTATTATTATTATTATTATTATGACTGTTGAAAATGTTGAGCTGCTTAATATTTTTGTGAAAACCAAGATACTTTTTTTTTCTGGATTCTTTGATGAATGGAATGTTCAAAAGAGTACTTATACAGTAATGCCCTTCCTTCAGAGCACTCTGCATTCTGCAGAGCATTCTGTAGTAATAGTAGAATTTGCCCATAGTATCAGCACACACACAATATAATATACAACGTATTACCAATACCTACGTTTACCTATACACTACTCCGTTTTCTTTGTTCTTTCCTTCATTTTAATCTTGCCTCATTCTGTAAGGTATAAAGCTCTAATACCTGTTCGTGATTTGCATATGTACAGTATGTTCGCTTTTAATGTGTCAGACACTGACTAAATGTGACCTTGAAAGACCTTTTGATTAAAGACCCACTCTCTCTGCCTTCAGATGCCCAGCCAACAGAAGCAGAGCGGGAAACGTGGGACGAAGTGGATGTGGTCCTGAAGGATGCACTGGGAATACTTGACGAACTACAGGAATATAAAGGCGCGGGCCAAGAGATACGAGAGGTACAGGCACACTCTCAAGATAACAGATGTCTGCTGATGTTTGACTTATGTGTATGCACTTATAAAGTTGTACATGCAAAGTTGACTCTTTACAGTGTGTACATTAATTCACACAAAAATTAGTTGAAGGAATAATATCAGTGGCTTTAAAACATCTCGTAGTATGTTCATATGATTTGAAATTCTCTGCTCTGCTCAATCACGCCTTGGTATGAGTGAGTGTCAGTGTGATTGATAATCTTGTTGCCACGGATACTGTTGCTATACGGATACAGTTGCCATGGACTGGCGTCTTCTGCAGAATGAAAGTGAATTTTTCTTTTATTTCTTTTTTCTAATTCACTCAAAAGAACGCGGTGCATTCCTTTTTTTATGTCAGCACACTCAGTAATTATTTTAATGAGCCTCATGTATTTGGAAATTCAAAGGCACACTGAGGTGGAAAGAAAAAACACTGACTAGATGTTCTGCCCAGTGTCATAATGGAACAACATAATGAATAAACCTTCAAACCTCTTGTGTGCTTGGATTTGACATAATTTACATCCTCAAATTGCCACCCTCATGGGCACATCATTTAAAAACCTCATCTCACATACATAATTATAACACAACCTCATACGGTCATAAAATAATATGTTCCATTTAGACTTGTGGGAACGTTGTTTATAACTCGCCAGATGTTGTATTATTAAGATGTTGTGTTTGTTTTTTCAGGCAATCCAGAACCCTAATGATGAGGCATTACAAGACCAGGCATGGGCTGCTGTGGTGCCACTAGTAGGCAAACTAAAGAAGTTCTACGAATTTTCACAGAGATTAGGTACATTAGCCTGTTTTTCATAGGAGAAGTAGTTATGCAGAAACCTTTTAAATGAACATTTTGGCATTTTTTTACTCACATTGATGTCATTCCCAACCTGAATGATTTTTCTATGGAACGCAAAAGGATATATTTAGCAGAATGTCCATGCTGCTCTTTTCCATATTGTGAAAGTGAATGGCGACAGATCATCAAAAATAAACGACAGCCTAGGGATCTTCCGAGCCCAGGATTTTTGCAGCCGATACGGAGTACCAATTTCTTGTCATGGTGATCGGCCGATGCCGATTCTGATGCTTCAAGCTTTATATAGACTTATATAATTAATATTAATCTTATAATTCATTAAATTATATAGAATGTTTTTTCAATCACGGTGCCTGACCTGGCGTGAAGTTAATTTCTGGCCTTGTTTGTTTGTCTTCCTGCTATGGCGCCCCCGCTACAAACGCGTTAATTTAAGGTGATGAGTAGACTGAAGTTGGGCTCAGGTGGTTGTGTTATGGGATGTGTTTTCCCATACATTTATTTAATTGTGGCGCTCGCCACAATATCAAAACTGACCGGGGGGGGGGGCGTCACAAAAAGTGAAAAAAAAAAAGTTTTGGGTCGACGAAGGCTTCGTTGAATAAACATGAGCATGTACTGCACGTTTAAAAATCAAAACGAGGCCCGGTTTTTTTATATAACACTTTATTTCTGAAGGAAGACTATCTTTAGAACATTTTCGATGTCATTTTCATTTCATCTGACATGTTATATGCCTGAAAAAGCAGCGTTTGTGAGCACAGTGCTACTTTGTGTACAGCCGTTACCAGGGAAACCTCTGTTTATCTGCTTTAAGCGCCTCCTGCTGGCAGAGAATCAATTTGCATTTTCAGTTAGTCCGTCTGATTTACGCAACAAACATATTTTGCTTTTCCTATATCCATGGGCGCTGCGGATAATCCGCGGGTCGGGTAATAAAAAATTTATTCTGATTATTTGCGGGTGGGTAAAATAAATCATTAATGCAAATATTAACTAACTTTTTTCATGAGCAGACTATTTTGTGTGTGTGTGTGGGGTGTTCGTCGCCTGATTCGGAAGTTGCAGTGACAGAAACAGTAACATTCCAGATAAAGTTTGAAAGGAGTAAAGCCTGTGTTAATTCTATTGAGTAGGCTAATATGGCCAAAGAAGATATTTTGTTTTATAATAAATGTTCATTTAAAAGCAGCCCACGATCAGCGTGTTGTTACCATTACCCCTTACGGCTCCGACAAGGTTTTGTTCCGTCCTCCACGCTGTGACAACTCACAAAAGACTATTTTTAGCCAAGCAGCGTGGAGAGCCGCTTCAGAAACGTGCCGCGGCTGGCCAGTATAAACACAAGCACTGACTAGAGCAGCCACGATCAGCTCCGGTAGCCGTGGAGCCATAACGCACCACAGACGTGTGCAGTGAGGCGCAGATCAGCTCTAACGTCCCTGAATCTGCTATTAAAAATGAACCATCCATTCATCATATCATCATGCAAGACATACATGACAAATAGCGAATTTTTCATTGTTTCCACTCAGCGTGCTTTGCTTATCAGCTCGCGCACATAAGCTATTTAGGCGTTAGTACTGAATGTTTAACATTATATTCATTGCATACATATACTTTGTAGACATCCTTAATCTCTAATAACTCCATTCTGCTGTCTGTTGTTCTTTTGTCTGTTTCTTTGTCTGAATTTATCACTTATATCACTTTGCTGTGTGGTATCGGCGTTTGGTATCGGGGCATTTTACGAGTACAGGAGCTCAGTATCGGGCCCGATACCGGTGCAGGGAGTACCGATCGAGTCATAAAATGTGATTATCGGCCGATACCGATCTCCGGCCGATCGATCGGAGCATCCCTAGACAGCACCATAAGTAATTTGGAAGTAGTCTGTATGTTATGGTGGCAGAGAGAGCGCAATGCGCTGCAACTTCAGAAAACACATGCAGATAGAAAAAGCACCAGCAAATTAAGAAAACATCTTCATCAGTTTAAGAGTGCATGTGCTGTAAATACTCACAACACAACCAAATAAAAAAAAGCGCCGCAAATGCTCACAACACAACCAAATAAAGAAACACTCTGCAAATCTCACAAAACAAACAAATAAAGAAACGAGCTGCAAATACTTACAACACAACCAAATAGAGAAACGCTCATCAAGCTCTTATTTTAGGCGGGAAACTGCAGGGAGCCTTTAAAGGGTTAATTTTTTTTCGAAGGCTTGATTGTGTTTATAGGGTGCAGTGTAACATGTTCATGCTTCATTTTTAAAAAAATCACATTATTTTCACATATTTTACCTTTATTCTACACCGCTGTTTCCATTCTCGCAAACAGGTCTCTTTGTCGTTCCTGCTTTTATGAACCCCCTCCCTCAGAAATACACGATGGGCTCAGATTGGTTAGCTGGCCCAGTGTGTTGTGATTCGTTAACCAACTACTGTAGTGCACGTTGTCCGGAAACTTCACGCCCCCTTGCCAATACAGGTAGTTGACATAGTTGACATAGTGAGTTGTACATAGTCAATGAGTGCAGGCCAGGCGTCTGCCGTATGTTATGTAATTCACCGAACTGGGTCATCTTGCTTTCCCGCGCTTTCCGCTCCAGAACACTAAATCGGCTTTTGGCGCAAGCTCTCATGCCTGATATGCTTCGCTTAACTACACTGATCACTTGGCATGTAGTGCTCTCGCCTGACGATGAACCTATCTGTGCATATTAAGTCAAAGTTTGAGCCTTTGGGTGTCAGTGGTGTTATAATTATATTAACAGCATGAAAGATGCATGCTGCTGTGTTCTGATGAGTCTGTCCGTGTGTCTAGACAAGGACAGACTTGCAGAGCAGAGTGTCAGGTTTGTGATAGATTCACATAAAATAAAATAAGGTCACACTTTATTTTAAGGTCCAATTCTTGCTATTAACAAACCATTAACTATGATTTTTGCCTCAATTAACTCCTAATTTGCTGTTTATTAATATTGTAAGGTAGTTGTTAAGTTTAGGTATTGGGTAGGATTAGGAATGCAGAATAATGTCATGCAGAATATGTGCTTTATAAGTAGTAATAAACAGCCAATATGTTAATAATATAGGCATGGCGGAAGTTTGGGAAACCCCTTGCAGACTCTGTTGAAATGTGAATAATTTTAACAAAATAAGAGGGATCATACAAAATACATGTTCTTTTTTATTTAGTACTCTCCTGAGTTGGCTGTGCAAATATATCGAAATTATCTAAATATCGCAAATGTACATATCGCAAATTGCAGCTTGCAATATTTGGGGCCGTGAACAAAAGACAAAGAGAAAATCACTCACTGTTCTTACCTAAATAACTTTTGAAGCTTAAATAAGAATCAGTGCATATTAAATTCAAAGAGTAAATACTAAGCAGTTTTATTTTTCCTTTTTATTATTCATTTCCTAAACTCATTTTAAAATGATTACACTAATGTTAAAATCACATTTTTATGTAATGCTTGAGTACAACACTACCGTTCACTTTCAGAAGTTATTGTAGAGGTGCTTTCTTATTAGAATCAGAATCAAAATTAGCTTTATTCACCACTCAAGTGTGCGCAAACACAAGGAATTTGTTGTTGTTTTACAGGAGCTCTTGATACATACATACTGTACATACAAATAACCATATATATATATATACAGTATACTGTACCAAGATAGTATAGAATTCACAAGAACGACTCGCCACAGCGAGTAAACTTGTTTCATCTGAGCATGTGCACTTTAAAGCATTATCAGGATCGCATATCGAATTCGCATTATTTAAATGAGTTTTATCCGCACATCGCATTTTTCTCATATGGCAATCACCTCCCGGTGAGAGCTTCCCCGTCGATTACGTCTCCGCGGGCCTCTCATTCCTTTAGCATGTCGCACCACCTGGTGTTCCTGGACGAGTGTGCTGGATCCTCGGACATGGCGGTGTCCAGCATCTTGTGCGGTGCACAGGCGGATGACAGGATGTCGATCACTGCATCGGGGGATGAGCTAGGCTCTGGAGATGAGGACTCGGCTGCGCTGCCTTCGTCAGGATGAGTGGCGTTGCCCGAGTCAGATCCATAGCTGACCGCTATGCTTTCCCGGGCCACAGAGAGTGTCGGGCTGCACTGAGGCCTCCTCCTTCTCCCGAACGCTCAAGGCTGTATGATTGGTTCCTGGGGGCGCAGGCCGGGTTTCGGCAGCTGCCTCCGGTTCCATTCTTCCTGGAAGTGCATTAGGAGGTTACTAAGTCTTGGAAGGCACCTTTTTCTGCCCGGAACAGACTTGGTGCCTCCTCCGTCCTCACCACCCTCGACGGTGGGGCGGCCCAAGGTTATGTGGACATCCCCCCAGTCGAGCGCGTTTTTGCTATGCAGCTCTGCCCGCAAAGTGCCTGGAGAGGTAGTCCACGCCTTCCATCCTGGGCCTGTAAGTTCTCGTCCGCTCTGTCGGCTAAGGCTTACAGTGCTGCTGGAAAGGCCGCTTCCACCCTGCACGCCATGGCCCTCCTGCAAATCCACCAGGCCAAAGCGTTGAAGCAGCTGCACGAGGGTGGTGCAGACCCAGGTGTGCTGCAGGAACTGCGCACAGCGACGGACCTCGCGTGTGGTGGGTGTGGCTCTTAGGGCGACGAAAGTCACGGCGCGGGCCCTGGGTCAGACTATGTCCACATTGGTGGTCCAGGAGCGCTACCTATGGCTGACCTTGGCGGATATGTGGGAGGCCGACAAGCATCGCTTCCTGAACTCCCCGATCTCCCAGGCCGGCCTATTCGGCGAAGCGGTGGAGGGCTCTGCCCAACAGTTCTACGCCGCGCAGAAGTAGACGGAGGCGTTTCGACATATCCTGCCCCGGTGGTCTGCTGCTGTCTCCACCCCACCGCCGGCTGCAGCCCCTCTGTCTGCTCGTCCCCGAGGGCGCCCTCCTGCGGCCTCCACCTCCGCTCCGGTGCGGCCACAACAGTAGCCTTCACAACGGCCGCAGCGTGGAGCTTGCAGCAGGAAAGCGGCGCAGCCCGTCTCTGCCCCTGTCAAGCCCGTGAAGCGCCAAAGCAGGCAGCGTCCCTGAGACTGGCGACCCGGAGCTCTTGGATCCTGCTATTACGGAGATGGTGACCGCACCACTCCTTCCCCCCGGAGGATTCTCCCTCGACACAGACCGTTTCTCCGCTTTGCGTTCGAAGGGCGAGCGTATCAGTACAAGGTCCTTCCCTTCGGGCTATCCCTGTCGCCTCGTGTCTTCACCAAGGTCGTGTAGGCAGCCCTCGTTCCATTGAGGGAAGCGGGTATTCGCGTTCTCAACTACCTCGACGATTGGCTCATATTGGCCCAGTCCCGAGCGCAGTTTGTGCGAACACAGGGATACCGTTTGTGCGACAAAGAAATGACAACAAGGAAGCGGGGCGGACAATAACTCACACAACATCCGTTGGGGCTTGCCAGTCGGGTCAACTGGTAAAAGAGCAAACTCTCCCCGGTGCAGATGATCTTTTTTCTCGGCATGGAGCTGGACTCTGTCAACCTCTCAGCACGTCTCTCAGTAGAGCGTGCACAGTCGATGCTGAACTGCCTGGGGTCCTTCCAGCGCAAGACGGCGGTTCCACTGAAACAGTTTCAGAGGCTCCTGGGGCATATGGCATCCGCAGCCGCTGTCACGCCGCTTGGGTTGCTTCATATGAGACCGATTCAGTGTTGGCTTCACGACCGGGTCCCCTAGATGGGCATGGCACGGCACTTACCGGGTTTCTTTTACCCCGTTCTGCCGTCAGACCCTCAGCCCTTGGACAGATCTTGCCTTTCTTTTCTTCGTACAGGGGTGTCCCTTGGGCAAGTATCCAGGCATTTTGTTGTGTCAACAGATGCCTCTGCCATGGGCTGGAGTGCCATCTTCTTCTCGTCCCCGTTCACACTCTCCTCCGCATTACTGGACCGTACGCGGACTTCCGGACCTCAGAGCCAGCTCTTTATCTGCTTCGAAGGACAACAAGAAGTGAAAGGCTGTCCTGCCAACACAAAGACGTGCCCACTGTTTATTGTAGGCTATAGTCTTAGCTACCAGGCCCAAACGGTTTATCGGCCCCTCGGAGTGGAGACTCACGTCTATAGGAGGAGTGGCCGTCTTCTATGTGGCATTGGCGCGGGGGCGCCGATAGCAGACATCTGGTAAGAGCGTGCCGGCTGTGGCCGAGGCGCCTAACACGTTTGCGAGATTCTATAATCTCCGTGTTGAGCCCGTGTCCTCTTGTGTACTCGCCTCAGGTAGGCAGTAAAACAGGACCTGCTCTGTGTCAATCACGCTTGCTGCGCCATTCCCCTCTACGGACCGGATACGTGCGCTTTTCTGCTTCTCAGTTCAGTTCCCCATGGCAAACCCTGTTGGAGTTCCTCCAGCACCCTCGGTGGTCAGGCGTGGCGGAGCGCCAGATGCCAGGCTCAGCACTCGTATGCATGCCCAAGGTCAGCCCTTGTGCAGGGCTAGGTGCCCGTGTGTAGTGATTACCCCTCCGGGTGATCCCACATGTGTATTCTTCCACGGTACGCTTCCCTCCCGGTAAGCCCGTGTCTTTCCCTGGCAGTCGTTCTCTGCCATCTCTGTTGTGTAGTCGTCTCACCCCAGGCATGTTACCTCCTATGCGCAGGATGTGGCTTCTGTAGCGTTCCCAACTGGGTACGCTTTCCCAGTGTTATCCAATGTACCACTGTATGGAACAGCAGTGGCGGACACCTCTGCCTAGCCGCTGTCCTATCTTCCGCCCCAGCTGGTGTGGGGGGACTTGCCGGCTTTTGCAGGGCACTGGAGGGGTTCAGCAATAGTGGCGTTTTCCATACGATCCCAATTCGTCAGTCACGACTGACGTAACGTAGAACGTGACTGACTGAAAGGGAACGTCTTGTGTAACCCTTGTTCCCTGAAGGAGGGAACAGAGACGTTACGTTACGTCGCCACAGTTGCTGTACCACCGCTGTACGGCCGGGCCGCGTAGTCTCGGCTCCTCAGTGAAAACTGATGTGCGTTTGCACGTGCTCTACTTTTATACCTGCTCTGCGGGGCGGGGTGCGCATGGCGAAACACACACGCCAACTGTCATTAGCTTGTTTAGTTAACACTCGAAGGTGATTGTGCTCTCGGGCGAGATCCCAATTCGTCATTCACTGACTGACATGTCCCCGTCCCTCCTGCAGGGAATGAGGGTTACACAAGTAACCGAGACATTCTTAATATTGTGTGTGGTTACCTGGATGATCTATGACTGTTTTTGTTTGTTTTGTGATGGTTGTTCATGAGTCCCTTGTTTGTTCTAACAGTTAAACTGGGCACTGTTCTTCAGAAAAATCCGCCATGTCCTGCAGATTCTTCAGCTTTCCAGCATCTTTTGCATATTTGAACCCTTTCCAGCAGTGACTGTATGATTTTGAGATCCATCTTTTCACATTGAGGACAATTGAGGGACTCAAACACAATTATTAAAAAAGGTTCAAACATTCACTAATGCTCCAGAAAGAAACACGATGCATTAATTCATAAATGAAATTAATTGGAAGTTCAAGGTAAATTGTATTTCATTTGTCTTCCGGAAAACATGCAAGTATCTTTCTGGTTGCTTCCGAAGGGCAGTACTAAATGGGGAAAAAAATATATATATATATATTTAAACAAAATAAGAAAAATTTGGACATCTTCATCCTGTTCAAAAGGATTCTTAATGAAAAGGCTTCAATAAGGTTTTTTCCTTCTGGAGCATCAGTGAATGTTGAACCTTTTTTAATAGTTGTGTTATTCAGTTTTTGTTATGAGGTTTTGTTTTATTCATTCTTTTATTGTTTGTTTTAGTTTTGTTTTACTGGTTCATCTCAAACTACTGTTATTCCTCAGTGTATATTTAGCATTTTAACATTTACCTACATGTCTCATTTCTTCTCTCTTGCTTTCTGGTTATGTGATGAGATGTGACGTACACTTCCTCGTCCTGCCCTGCTTTCCTCCAAACCACTGTCCTCGCCTCACACTCCATTCTCAGCATGCGCTCTTAAAATCCGCTCGTCTCAAGCTATGTTTTGACTGGGAGGAGAATAGTGTGCTTCCATGGCAATTTTTAATCCGCTCCTCTGCCCTGCCAAGCTGACTAAAGCAGATGGAGGTCGTTACAGTATGGCAAATCTGCTCAATTTACTCTACATACTGCTGCAGCTTGAGTCACCAGCCTGGAAATTTCCTCTCTCTCTCTCACTCCGATGACTATACTGGCTTGACTATGTAAAACCTAAAAACTCTTGGTTTCTCAAGTCCATATGGAAATAAATAAGTTGACAGACAAAGCTACCCTCTGTTTAACTTCAGACGAGATTGATTACTGCAATTTTCTAAATGAGCCAAAAAAAATAAAGCTGAAAAACCCCAAAATTGTCTGAACTCTCAGAGCAGACTTGATTCAGTTCATCATATGTTGTTGATACATTGATCTAAAGCCACATCACCAAACCATTGTTTTTTTTCTTTCCATTGCTCTCTTTCAACATGCAGTAGGAGTTTCTTGTACAATTTTGCCATACTAGCAACAGCAAGACATGAATCACTTCAAGGCCAACTCTGTTTTTTTTTTTTTTATATGAATATTTTAAAACTTGTAATTGAGATCAGGATTAAAAATTGGGTTGATATGGACAGACTGAGATCATCCCGTACCTCAACCATAAACTAATTTATGGCTGCTGGGCTGACTCTTATGTAATATAATTATTCTAACATGCTGCTGTGTACTGTATTGCCTCAATATAGCAATGGAGAAACTGAGAACGGGACTTGTGGGTTAAGAGCAGCTTCTCAAGTCATCACGCTGTCTACTGAGGCTTAAGACATCACTGTGTGTTAGTAAAGAACATAGAGAAACTTCAGATTAAGCCTTATGTAAGAGTTTGCCTTTTGTGTAGCCTGGAGTATGTTTGTGTGTCTGAGAAATTAGTTTGAGATTATGCATTAAATAACATTTATTAGTTAATTGGGTTATGTATGGCACAAGATGTTTTATTTTGTTTGATGGAAGGATTGAGTCTAATGCTGTCTACGAGCAGTATGAATCAATATGTCAGAATCTAAACGTATTTGTGAAAACACACAGTAGGCATCATGTTTTTTTTTATGGGGCTGTTTTACAGTATCAACACTAGTTCAAAAGGTTTGATTTTATATTTTACCTGGAACACACAATCATACATTTATATATCATATATAATCTAAGGTATATATCTAGTTGATATTATTGTTATTAAGAATGTAACATAACTCATCATTGGTGGCAAAAAAATATGTTGTTTAACAATCTGTTGCACTCACTGAGAACCTAATTGACCCTAACTGGCCATTGTGTGATTCTACAGAAGCAGCGCTGCATAGTCTTTTGAGAGCACTCACTAGTGAGACATACGATGACCCCACACAGCATCTGGAGAGAGAGCAAGCCCTCGCCAAACAGTTTGCTGAGATCCTGCACTTCACACTGCGCTTTGATGAGCTCAAGGTGAGGACCATTCCTCAATATTATACCTCAATAAAAATTCCTTTGTTACGTGATGATAATGGTTTTTGTTATCATTATTTATTTTTATATATTGGTTGCAGCCATTGCATAAATGAAAGACCATTATACATGATACAGGTTTATCCTGCTTATTTTCCTGTTCAAGTCAGTCGTTGAACCAATTTGCATTTACAATTCATGTTTATTTAAATGTTTATTTAGCATTGGATGTGTACTGATACTAAGGAGCTGACACAATACAGGTCAAAAGTAATTTGTTTAAATCTCACGAAACATGTTTGAGTCCTATAATAAGAAATAAAAATTATATTTCTATTTAAAGAAAATGAAGCCATGAAGTCTTGTTGAATCATTAACATTTTTAGTATTTATTAAAAAGATTAAGCTATTCCTTACGATAATAATATAATAATTATTATTTGTATTATAGATACAGTGGGGAAAAAAAGTAATTAGTCAGCCACCAATTGTGCAAGTTTCCCCACTTAAAAGATGAGAGCCTGTAATTTTCATCATAGGTATACCTCAACTATGATAGACAAAATGAGAAAAAAAAAATCCAGAAAATGCCATTGTAGGATTTGTAAAGAATTTATGTGCAAAGATGGTGAGAAAATAAGTATTTTGGTCAATACAAAATGAATCTCAATACTTTGTTATATACCTCTTTGTTTGGCAATGACAGAGGTCAATTACTTTGTTCTGTAATCCTCACAAAGGTTTTCACACACTGTTCTGTATTGGCCCTTCCTCCCTTGCAGATCTCCTCTGATCAGAATGTTTTTGGCTGTCCTGGGCAACAACGTATTTTCAACTCCCTCCAAAGATTTATGGGGTTGAGATCTGGAGATTGGCTAGGCCACTCCAGGACCTTTAAATGCTTCTTACGAAGCCACTCCTTTCGTTGCCCGGGCAGTGTGTTTGGGATCATTATCATGCTGAAAGACCCAGCCACGTTTCATTTTCAATGCCCTTGCTGATGGAAGGAGTTTTCACTCAAAATCTCACGATACATGGCCCCTTTCATTCTTTCGTTTACACGGATCAGTTTTCCTGGTCCCTTTGCAGAAAAACAGCACCAAAGCATGATGTTTCCACCCTCATGCTTCACAGTAGGTATGGTGTTCTTTGGATGCAACTCAGCATTCTTTCTCCTCCAAACACAAGTTCTATTTTGGTTTCATCTGACCATATGACATTCTCCCAATCCTCTTCTGGATCATCCAAATGCTTTCTAGCAAACTTCAGATGGGCCTGGATATGTACTGGCTTAAGCAGGGGGACACCTCTGGCACTGCAGGATTTGAGTCCCTGCGGCACAGTGTGTTACTGATGGTAGCCTTTGTTACTTGGTCCCAGCTCTCTGCAGGTCATTCACTATGTCCCCCCGTGTGGTTCTGGGATTTTTGCTCATAGTTCTTGTGATAATTTTGACCCCACGGGGTGAGCTCTTGCATGGAGCCCCAGATCGAGGGAGATTATCAGTGGTCTTGTATGTCTTCCATTTTCTAATAATTGCTCCCACAGTTGATTTCTTCACACCAAGCTGCTTACCTATTGCAGATTGTCTTCCCAGCCTGGTGCAGGTCTACTATTTTGTTTCTGGTGTCCTTTGCCAGCTCTTTGGTCTTGGCCATGGTGGAGTTTGGAGTGTGACTGTTTGAGGTTGTGACAGGTGTCTTTTATACTGATAACAAGTCCAAACAGATGCCATTAATAACAGGTAACGAGTGGTGGACAGAGGAGCCTCTTAAAGAAGAAGTTACAGTCTGTGAGAGCCAGAAATCTTGCTTGTTTGTATGTGACCAAATACTTATTTTACCGAGGAATTTACCAATTAATTCTTTAAAAATCCTACAATGTGATTTTCTGGATTTTTTTTCTCCTCATTTTGTCTCTCATAGTTGAGGTATACCTATGATGAAAATTACAGGCCTCTATTATCTTTTTAAGTGGGAGAACTTGCTCAATTGGTGGTTGACTAAATACTTTTTGCCCCACTGTATATATTATATATATATATATATAATATATCGAACATTATGTGTAGGCATTTGGTATTATATATTGGTAGTATTGTAATTAACTTTAATTTATTCTTGCTTAAACCAAAATAATATATTGCAGTATTGAGAATTTTATGAGAATATTAGTAATTATATAAAATAAAAAAATAAAAATTTTAACATCCAGATGTAGCACTGTAATCTGAATTTGGTGAAAAATATTCCTAATTGTTATGAAAATAATATACATAATGTTTAATTATCAAACATGCTTCATTTTCTTTATATAAAATATGAGGTCCATGAGTAGAAATCATTCTTTAATGTTCTGTAGTCAAATGAAATGCATGGTTAAAAGATGAGCTCGCCATGTAAGTCATCAGAATTTTAACATGCAGCCTGCTGTTACACATTACCATGCGATCGATGAGACTGACCAGGATGTGATGCTTTAACAAGCTTCCACTTATCTCTAATGACATGCTAATTGTGATTAGAAACCAGCTAATGAGAAAATAATTACTTTCCAGTTGCACGTGTCAGTTTTCTCTGCCCCAGGTGCTTGCCAAACCTTTCCCGTCATTTAAGATCACAAGAAAATTTGCTTTTGATCTTTTGCTCTCCTCATTCTCTTATTCCCATCTTAAACACCTGCTGTTTCTTTAAATTAATAATGCAGAACGGACACTTAAAAGTGTACGTATATGTCAAGACAGCAGCATGCTGAGCTATAGTGTGCTTTTACACACTTCTGTGACCATGTCAGAACCTCAGGCACTCATACAACCCTAAATGACTGAACAGTAAACCATCTCATTTGTCTCGGGTTATGTGTCCAAAGAAATCAAATAATATTTTGTCTAGCTGTTTTCTTATTCACCTCAGCACCAACACATATCCTGCTCTTCCTAATGCAAAATTTCACATATACCCTGATGCCCTGCGGCACGGAGCTGGGATGTCCCAATTAAAGAGCCCCCCCAGATGGAGTTGCTAAATGTGAGAAGGTAGGGGGTGTAAGGTGGCATGCCAACCTCCATCCAACCATGCCCTCCTTTCAGCTTGGCGCAGTGACCTACTTCATTCCGTCAATGCCGTAGCGCCGTACGCTGCAGGGATAGGATGGGCTGTCTGGTCTGACAATAAATCGACTGCATTAGTTTTGTTGACAAGGATGTCATTTTGATTTCTTCTGAGAGTTATCCACATAACCATCATCAATCCTTTAAAGCCTACTGTGTCATTTGATGCATTAACTTCTAAAGCCTATAAATTATCAAAACTTTGCTGAAAAGCCTGTTATACACAATCTTGATAATCAAACAAACAACACATGCAAACTTATATATACAGTATCTAAAGGTTATCTAGGGATATATGTCTATGTATGTCTAAAGATTCAATAAACTGTTAAATTTCTAAAACATAAGATTTTTCTATTATTTCATATTTTAATAATTAAAGTTGACCTCTGCTCTTGCAAATCCTAAAGAGTTAATTCTTCTCCCTGACCTTTGTCCTCTATCCCGTCTCCGCTGACATTTTGACAAGCACCCCCTCCTTTGTCACTGAATTTGTCACTGAACCCTAAATTGAGCATGACTCTTCATTAAAGCATGCTTATCCATCTGTCACAAGCTACAAATCATTTGTGGTGTATACATAGTAAATATTACTTCTATAGGGTATGTATGGGTTCCAGACAGTCTCAGTCCTGTCAGATAAAGATTGCTGATTACCTAAAGGAGCTGGTAGTCATTTATGTAAAGCTTTAGCTAATCCTGTAAGTGTTCGTTGCCTTCTAGACTACCAGACTGTATTTGTCTACTTCAGTCCTGTCACACCAGCAATTACCTGGAGATTTGCCTCCCTTTGAAACACCTTACACAATTTAATTTTATTAATGGTTCTTGTTAAGGCAAGCATCACTATTACTATTGTTCATACTTAGAGTTGTGAGTTGTTTAAAAGCTCATAACTTTGAGTATTAAACTTTGCTATGTAACTTTGAGAGGTGTGCTATTATTTTTTTAAGGGATTAGATTTAGAATTTCTGCCTGGCAGACGATAAAACAGATCAAAATAATCCCATAGATTTAAATTTAACCACATTTAGAGACCTGAAAGAGACTTGGTGGCTAGTAAGTAACCTACAGTATAGCAACATGGCAATGCCTTAGCAACTATACAGCTAAAAACCAAGATGTGACCCTGGACCACAAAACCAGTCTTAAGTTGCACGGGTATATTGGTAGCAATAACCAAAAATACATTGCATGGGTCAAAATATAGATTTTTCTTGTATGCCAAAAAAACCATTAAGATATTACGTAAAGATCATGTTCCATGAAGATATTTTGTAAATTTCTTACCATAAATATATCAAAACTTTTGATTAATATATTTGATTAGTAATATCCTTTGCTAAGGATTTAATTTATAATTAATTTAAAATTTAATTCAGTTCATTTAAAATTAAAAGGAGTTTTCTCAAGATTAGATTTGTTTGCCGGCACACTAAGGATTACGACTTTCAAGAATATTGTCCTATCCTAACAAACCATACATTAATGGAAAGATTATTTATTCGGCTTTCGGATGATGTATAAATCTCAATTTCGAAAAAATGACACTTAAGACTGGTTTTGTTGTCCAGGGTCACAAATATTATACTTTTAAAAAACTGCATAGCAATGGTCTGGCAATCACCCACAACAAGCTAGGATTGTAAAGGAGAGATTGAAAAGATTTAAAAGAAGACCGCAGCAATTACGCCAGTCTTCAGTGTCACATGATCATTTAGAAATCATTCTAATATGCTGATTTGGTGCTCAAGAAACATTTCTTATGATGTCGAAAATAGTTGTGCTGCTTAATTTTTTTATGGAAACTTATTTTTTTCTTTCAGTCAGTATTATTTGATAGAAGGTTTAAAAGAACAACATTTATTTGAAAAATAAATATTTTGTAACATAATAAATGTCTACTGTCATTTTGATCAATTTAATGGTCTTGTGCGAAAACAAATGCAAAAGAAAGAAAGAGTTACTGACCCCAAACTTTTGAATGGTAGTGTAGATAAACTTTTCATTCTTTTGCAGATGACAAATCCTGCCATTCAGAATGACTTCAGTTATTACAGGAGGACCCTGAGCCGCATGAGGATCAATAACGTTCCTGTGAGTTTTCTCAAGAATTGAAACTGCCACCTCTCTATTGCTATGACTTTCTCAACCCCCCCCCTCTCTTTTTCTCTTTCTATTCACCTTTCTGTGCACTACACTTCTGTCCTTACTTAACATCTTTTATCCACACCTGTTTTTTACTTTTAAAGTAAAAAATACCTTTGACAAGCAGCTATCGATTTTATCTAAACTCCTTTCACATAATTAACACACTTCCTTTTCTTTCTTACTCACATACTCGAGCACTCAGCCACTTGCACATACCAGCACTCAGGGGACTGTTGAGGACCCAAACAGAAAATGGCCTCCCACTGGGAGAGTGAGTGAGTTCTGAGATGCTCACTGAAGTGCATTGAGGTGCACCAATATAGTGTGGCACCTGATCTGTGGTCAGCTTTTGTGCCTGTCCTCCCCAGAGATGTCCTGCCCTCCTAGGACTAAATATCTGATCTGAGAACGGGCCACACACATAGCCCTGGGGGACACCATGAAGTCTGCATACTTTGTTTAGTGAAGTGGCGCTGGTTTTCCCCTCATATTCTCCCAGACTGAATTCAGTAGCCCCACCATGGTTCCCCAGGGCCCTACAACTGTAAGAGAGCTAAATAAATCACTCCAGCTAGCACTCTCCACATCTGCACTAATAGTTTAGACTATTGTTTAATGTATGAATGTATTTTTAGACTTGACACACCAGAATGTGCAGGTGTATGCAGTTTACTGTAAGATTAAACCGCTTTCTTATTATTCTGGCTGTCCTAATTTTGATGATGCTTTTGCTGGTTTGAAAAGCATTTTCAAGTAACCCTTTTTATTCAGTAGAATACAGTAAGTAAATTAAGACAGATTTAATTTCACAGAAAAGATTTTTAATTACTCATCACATATTTTGCAAAAGAACTAAAGCTTAATTTCCTTTTTATGTCTGGGGATGTCGTTACTTTTCCCATCCTTGTCCAATTTGCTGTTTCTCCCATTTATCCTGTTAACCAAAATGACTGTATTCTGGGATATTTCATTATTACTCAAATGATGCTAGCTTTGCGACCTCAAAAATTGGCTGACCATACACTCCCTTCTCATTTAAGCAGAAGGGTTAGGTGACATCCATCCATTTTTGAAGGATTACTTTTTTAAATATTTAGTACATTAATGATGTATAACATTATAGACTGATTTTCCACCTGAGAAATTGGGGCACAGGGAAAAAAACTTTCAATGCTTATCCATCTTCACATTGTTTTCTTTATGGTCTTCTATTAATCATTTTCATGAGGCATTGTCTGTGATAAGTTCTGAGAAACTGTTCAGAAAGAAAAATCTATGTTCTCCTTGCTTTACTCTATTAATAATGTTTTTGGTGTCTGTCCATGTAGGCAGAGGGAGAAAACGAGGTGAATAATGAACTGGCCAATCGGATATCTCTATTTTATGCTGATGCCACACCCATGCTAAAGACATTAAGTGATGGCACAACAAAATTTGTATCTGAGGTAAACAAAAATATTTCAAATCAGTTGTCAGTGACATTTTCAAAAAATAACTTTAAAATAAATAAAGAAATATTTTTTTGCTTTTGCCCAACAGAATAAAAACTTGCCCATTGAAAACACAACAGATGTATTAAGCACCATGGCGAGCGTGTGCAAAGTTATGTTGGAAACTCCGTAAGTCTGCCATTTTCTCATCTGTCTGATGATACCATAAAATGTGTGGTGTATTAAAAAAATAAGTATAATTTACAAAAAAATTAGCAGGTAAATATAAAACAAAAAAATGAAAAAAAGATTTGCTTATTCTCTAATTTTTTTGGATACAGAGAGTATCGCAGCCGCTTCAGCAGTGAGGAGACCGTTTCCTTCTGTTTGCGTGTCATGGTGGGGGTCATTATCCTCTACGACTACGTCCATCCCGTCGGCGCATTCGCGAAGTCCTCCAAAATAGACGTGAGTGAAACCATCATCTCCTGTTACTGCAAACCCATCTCTGAAGTTTTTTCCCCTCCCGCTAGGCACTGACACTGACTCATAATCATAGTGCTTAGAAAACGTGGCGATGGCTCTCTCACAGCATCATGACTCATGAGGTTGAGTGCTGTCATTACTCTGCCACTCTAACCATGGTCGCTTTTTTCCCCAAACAGATGAAAGGCTGCATTAAAGTGCTCAGAGATCAGCCACCAAACAGTGTAGAAGGTCTTCTAAATGCTCTCAGGTAAAAAAAATAATAATAATTACAATTTTTCATGAATATTATCATATAAAATGTATTAATATTATCATATTAATATCATATTAATCAGCTGCACTTTTCCATGAAGACACATTTAGATTTTTTCCTCATATTTTTTGTGTTTTCATGTGAGGAATATTCCATGGCATATGCACTTTAATGCATCAGGGGCCCATGATGGCCCTATGAACAAGTTTTTTTCTGTTTTCTTTTTTTTTTTTAGCACTGCTTGCGTGTGTTTTTGGAATATCAGTGCTAAAGATCGCTTGGAGAAAGACAACAACTGCACGATTCTGCGAAGTAAATATAATTTACTTAATGTCTTCTTCTGGGAAGGTAACAACAAAACATCTTAATGTTGGATGCGTACGAAGCATGAAGCCAGTAAAAGCAGGGCGACTGCCGAGTACGAGTGTTGAGGCGTAAACCAAAAAACTCTAGGGGGCAATACACAACCGCAGCTGGCGCTCGCAGAGCCGAATGCCTACACGAGGAATGAGATGCAACATACCGGTGCACTCTTCCTACCTGGGAACTAGAACGGGCGATTGAGACAGAATGTTTTTCCTTTTTTTTTTTTTTATTAAACCGGAAAAAAATCAGACAAAAGCTTCTAGAATCTTTCCTTGTCTTTTTACAAAGCAGATGCTGCTGGCATTATGTGTGGTTTTCTGTGCCAAAATGGTTTTGCTGAAATCCCTTGTTTTTAATGTTCCTGAAAGACAGCCATGATACTGATGGCAGCTATGAAAGCATTGTTAGATTATATTTGTGGTAAATGTTTCCCTATAAAGGGAGGGTGAGTGTTTTGACTTGAATATAAAATATCTATATATTAACTATATGATCTAGATACAATTATATAAAAAAGAGAGAAGTATATTATTATTTTTTTTGAATGACTAGAATCATGTTCCGGTTATAAGCATCCAGGCTGCCTGGCAAATGGCACAGTACACCGGGCTCTTATTAGAAAAGAAACCATATTGTGTGGTCGCAAATGTCATGTAGAAACGTGACGTTAGTTTGGTAGTAAAGGGACAATGAAAAGCTAAGAGTGTTTTTTCAATTCTTACTTGTGTTTAAATAGGTGGGACTTATTACAGGAGGAATTGCAGAGGGGGGAGAAGGGGTGTGAGGTGAAATGTTGTGTTTTTTTCAGTTTGACGAATTAATTATGAGGTTCATTGATGATGTAGTGACATGTTTTCCCTTAGGGTGCTATATACTTTTCAGTTTTGTGTTCTTTTTTGATCTAGCTTTCAAAAACTGTGATAGTTTGTAATCTGTGTCAGATGTGATGACAACATGATCTTAAGAGGAAATAAAATGCTTTCATTTTTATAATGATGTTTACGTTTTTAAATGCAGTCTTACTAAGGTGTATGCAAATGAGGTGCACATTTCTGGTATTATGCAAATCAGATGTGGTGTTATGCGTGATGTTTGAAATTTGAAATTCTGGTTAACAGAATTGCAGATTGCACAAGACTGAATCAACCCATCACAATTTTATTTTTATATCTTGAAATATTCATAAATAAAATAAGGAAGGTTTATGTAAGATTATGCCACAATAACTGATTTCAGTGGAAAAAGATTTATAGGATTATGCAAACGGTTGTTCAGAAAACATTGAAAAATAGAGAATGTTTCTAGACTTTGTGATAGATCAAAATAATTTCTGCATCACTTCACCCAGTCAGATTGAAACTGATTTGACAATTTATTGTGTGATGTATGTTTGTCTAAAAAGTCTGTTAATGTGTTGTCCATTGAAGATCTGGTCTCTTCTCTCTTATCTGTTCTAATTGGCAGGAATCGCCTGCCAGTTACAACACGCTTGCAATCAAGGATTCACAGGCCGTGAGAAGGGTGTGGCCATAGTAATTCTGCAGTTAGGGCATGTATGAAGGTCAGGAAGGATGGCGAAAGGCACTGCAGGGCTCTCTGCATTCTGTCAGTGAAACTCGGGGTTGTGGAGTGCGAGTGAGAGCGTTTTAGGGTGTGTCCTGTATCCATGCAGCACTGCTGGATTGAGGGACCAAGAGTGCAGATGTTGAAAAAGATTTCAGGAAAGCAGGTCATGTAATGGGTGGGTCTGCAGCTAAAATGCTTTATACAACAAATGATGAACATATACATTTGGTTGGTGTGTGAATTTTGTGTGGCAATGAAATGCATCATTATATATATACATATATACCCGCGCTGGCAAAACGAGTCGAAATGCACACAGGCTAATTTTGAGCTACAGACAAAAAAAGTGAAAAATTTATATTTTGGTCGAATTTCGCACATAAAGGCACTTCTGTCAGCGTGTGATCCTGATAAATATACACATACATAGAATTACAGTATTTTAAGTAGGCTATTCAAGCATACATAATCTGTTATGTCTTAAGTGAATGTTTGGGGAACTGTTGGGGAAAAACATCTGATGTGTAACATATTAGATCCGTGCAGTACAGAAGGTCTTAATATATATAGGCTAGTTATGTCTGCTCATAATGTTAAGTCCTATACGTAGGGAACAATTAGAGAAGAAAAGATCGCTGCTCTTGATTGAACTGCTTTTGAAGATTTAATACGATCCAGTTTATTGGTAAAAGAAAACACTCCACACCACCCAACCCCAACCTGGGGAAGGGAGGTTTTTACAATTATTTAGTGTTTCTTATTGAATGTCGTTTTTTAAATGCAGGAAAGTAATGCATATCTTTTTCATATATCTCTAGAGTGTGACGCGAGGGTGGAACGATAAAAATAACAATACTATAGCATGTGCTTATTAATATAGTAATTATAAGTCATATTAAGAGAAAAGGAAGTAGGGAAATGGGGGCTTTTGCTTTGGAACCTTCAGAAAACCAACTTGAAGTTACTTTGCTGTTAATTTTTGTTTTTGGTCAGTGAATGGGTTACTATTAACAGATTTTTTTTTTAAAATGCTAATCCTCGTCTTATAATCCACATAATGATATATAAAACCATAGTAGCACTGCTTATCTCTACCCCTTTTTTAAATTTATTGATACTTTTTTAAATAAAAATATAAAGGTCATGAATTGGTGTGACCTAATGTGGTAAGGACTAGTGAACAGTTACTATATGGTTTCTGAGAATTCTCAAGCCAAGAAGAAGGGACATCTATCTACGACACAGAGGAAAAATTGAGAAAACAGCCACAGAAATGTAAGGCACCACACTCGACAACTTTTAGTATTTATTAAAAGACTTTGCGAAGAGGAAGGTCTCGTTCTTCCCCAAGTCACGTTCACATGGGTTCAGACAGGACAATAAAAAATGTTCCCATTCATACATTTCTTATCTGTCTGTCTGTTGTTCAAGTTATCTGGTATTTAAGTTAAGGACATATATATCTTTTGTTCCGAAAATGAGTTCAAATTTCGATTAAATTCAAATTCATTAAAATTGAATTAGGAAACAAAAACAGTTTTGACAATTATTAGCGTCACATTTAGTAATGTACTGTTAGCTTAGTAACATACTGTTAGTAACATACTGAAATCCATTTCAGTAGTCGAGTCTCCATGAGGAGTGAGACTCACTATTTATTTATATATCCTGCCTATGTAGAACAATTCAAATCAGTCACTTCATTTCATGTAGGATGTCGCCTTAAGTGACGTTCATACTGACAGCGATGAGCAGCAACAGACCGCGAAGTCATTCATCTTCAATGTGAGTTGCGTATTTGTGTCGTCAAAGACTATAGGTGAGTTGTAAAGTCGAGGCAAGTAGAAATGTCTACTTGAGTTAATAGCTCTCAGTGTAAATGCACCTTTAGAAGGCATGTGCCTATGTAGGGCAAAAAGCAGTGGACCAGAGCTCCAGTTGGTGTGTCATGTTGATCTGATGTTCATATTCAGGCACATGACTTTAGTTCACCAGTGACGTGACTGAGACTTGGCGAGGTCTCTGTTGTTTGAGTAGACACTGGACACCGTAGAGAATGTGGTTTGATGTGGGCCCCCTCACAAAGTGCCGGCGCTGTCAGCATACAGCCAGAGGTGCAATTTACACTTCAACAACTGCAAGACGCTCTCCTTTAACACCCACTCACTTATTGGACTCCTCTTACTGGCCACAACTGTGACTGTCTAACTAAGCCATAGTCTGTTTTTCAGTATTGTGAATATCTAGCCATCTAAAGAGTCTTAGCATCTTAGAATAGTCTTAGGATAGTCCAAGTCCTGGCAGCACCGACTGTGATAAAACCAACTTGGCTAGCAGCCCTTCCGATGCTTTTTGCCTCCACATGAAAAGCACTCCAGATAATGTTAGAAAATTGCTGTGTCATTAAAATTGTAATATTTTAAATTACATATCACACTGTTGCAAAGGCTAATAATGGTTAAATTGAAGGTGAAATTAAATGTTTTTCTTTGTGTTTCCAATCAGCTTGTGGTTAACAAGCTAACAGCTTAGTCCACTAAGCTTAGAATAGCATTAACTGGAAAGCTCTTTTGATGAGCTAGAACAAGATATCACGCTGTGTTTTTGATCAGACTGGTGGATGGGACTTGTCAAAAAAAATCATGAGCTGTGTTTCAAAAGGGCAGTGGGTAATGGGGTCAAAGCTGAAATTGTTGTAGCTTGATGCCTTGCTCCAAAGAATTAAATGCACTGAGGAACATTTCGTCAGAGTACATTTTTAGGCTTTAACATCTCTACACATCACTGCTTATTTTGATTCTTTTGAATCCCACCAGAAAGACAATGAACTAATAGCAAACAAAAGATGACATCTTTTCACAGAAATACAAACAGTTTTTGGTGAAGAGCCCACATAACCAATAAAGAGGTTAAACGGCCACTGGTTTCACTGAAATTCATTTTGGGGGAATTCTGCTAAATAGCAGAGAGAGAAACCACAATACATTGCAACCCCACCTCTCCAGGGTGTACTCTTCTAAGAATGACAACGGCTATCTGCTGATACCCCCTCAACGCTCTGACACTTACAGACCCACTTCCTTCAATTCGTTGTCTTAATCAGTGAAGCTTTCCTGCTACAGTTAATCAATTATGTCAAAACTTTAACGGCTTTGCTCTGTACCAAGGAATGCAATTATTGTGGTTTGCTTTGAGGAAAGGGTGGAATATAAAATGGTATAAAGACAATTTGCTACTGAGATCAGAAGGTTCATTTTGCTTTTAGTACCACATAATCTGGAATGTTAAATCTGATGTTCCTCTGACAGCATAGATCATGGTTGTTGAGTGATTATTGTTTTTTGTGTCAAAATGATAGTTGATGCCAGATTCCAAAAGCAAACAACAAATGGTGCTAATATACACCCACGATGTGCTATAATACTATCGAAACAACATGATACTAACCTTTATCTCCATATGGAAATCTCAGATGGTCAGACAGTGATTATTATCTTTAATGAATCGTTAGCCCAGAGACTGTAGTGTACATCCTGAGTTTTTAAAAGTTTAGTTTAAGTGTGATATGAATAAATAGTGCTCATAAACGGCTGTTGAGATATGAGTATCTCATGGTCTTATTATTGGGAGAGACCAGATACCAGGTCCGCAGCCATTGGAGAAAGAGTAATGCCAACTAAGATCACGTGTGCCTTGATAACCAATCACATTATGGCCTTGCCTGATTTTCTGTCAGAGTTGGATGAAAGACAATCACTGTTTGCAGGTACCATGGAAAAGAATGAGAAATGCCATAAACTGAATCCTACTTCTCACAAAATTGTCTGTGACTTCTCTTAAAAAACAGCATTTTTTTGCTGTAAACTAAAAATACAAAATTAATGTTAAATGGGCCACCTTTTGAAGATTATGTTCGAAGCCATAGGCGGTTGGATTCATTAAATCGTTAGCTGTTTCCCACAAAACTAGTTTATTCATCGTAGTGAAGTCTCTCCTCGCTTTTTTTTTTTTTGCTAACTTTGGAATCTTACCTGAAAGTGGCTTTGCTTGGACCCAGAAACAGTATCCTTAGCAGGAGTCTATGGCAAGGCTACCTATTGGCTCAACCAATAACATCTCTGCGGAAACCTGTTTGAAACCACACTTCATCTTTTAATTTAATACAGATAAAGCTGTGAGCAACAGACATAGGCCTACAGTCTGTTCTGATGTAGCATAATCCATTGAGTGGGATTTTTTAAGAAAATGATCATGTATACTTTTGTTGATCAGTGTGTTGCTGCTGTTTCTCTCTTTAGCTTAACTTTTTGTCAGTTAATGAGGTGTCCAGTCCAGACTAATTACAGCTCAGGTATGGTAGCACATCATTATCTCTGTCTAGGGAAGCGGGAAATGTTTTCAAAATGACAGTATGCGTGGGCTTTCGACAGACAGATATTCCTCACAGCTTCCTTAAGGCCTCTAAGCACATTACTTTTGTCCTCCAGAAGGTCATAAAAGTGTTAAACACTTCCACACTTTATTATTTTTTATTCTGCTAAAGGTCGGTAGTTGAGTATGAACAATACTAACTGGGATTTAAATGAGGCATTTATAAAGTTAAATGGCAATGAACAGTAAATCACACAGCATTTAGTGAAGATCAGTTCCCTGTGAGTCCAATAACACGTTTCTTCCCTCTTCAGGGAATGGAGGATGAACTTTCCCACCATCCATCTTGCACAAGTATGAGTTTTCTTCAAAGACTTCTAAGTGCAGCCCAGAACGTCCTCTCATGAGTGATCTTCCTGAACCCGGCCCGGCTCAACCCTGCCTGACCTCACATGCCTTTTTCACACCAGCTGTCAGCACGCACACAAACGCCCTGCCAACTTACTAACAGGGGTGTGTGTTCATGTGTGCCATATTGATTTAGATGCGACGAGAGAGCTAAACCCTCTCCATCCCTTTCATGGGTCACGGATGTCTCTCATCCATGACCCTGAGAATTTATGTAATCTGTGCTGCTTCTTCTACTCCCATCCAGTTTGTCATTTAGTTAAGGAAAAATAAGTGGTCACGCTCTGATCGTGGCCTGTAATCTAATCATCTTGGAGAGGCCTGTGTTTAAAGAAAAAAATTGGGAGCTGTGACACGGCACAAATCAGACCCACCCAGACACTTCCTGTCTCTGAGTTAGCCAGGTAAATAAAGGACTATATCTTATTACTGTGTAATTATGAAGTTCATCAAACGAGTAACAATTTAGGTCTTGATTTCTTATGCAGTGGAAGTTGCTACTGTATTTGGCAACCTAATTATAAACCTGTTATTTGTTTAATGCAATTATGATAACTATAACATTTTAAAATTCATTCTAATTCTGTTAGAATAGGGAAATACACACCACAATTATTACACAGAAGAACAATACTGTTGGAGTCACTCTCAGAACGATTTTTTTTCCAGCTAAAGAATGATAAAAACATTGATAGCCAATCTGAATCCATCTGGCTTGAAAAAGCTTGAGCATTTAATTTGGCAGTAAACAAAACAGCACATAAATGCAAAAGTGCAATAGTAACTTAGCAAGCAACCTGCATCCAACCAGCGACCATCAATGCAATCTGCTTTGCATGCAGGGTTTTATTTTTGAGCTGCTGTGCAGCTACTTCAGACTTTACAATAGTAATGTATGATTTGTGTTATGCATGTTTAGTCCTTTTGTAGATTATAACTGTAATATCATATCATATCATATATGTTATTTCTGGTCTCTTTTTTTATAGAAACTTGCCAGATCTGCCTAGAGGAAATTGCAGTTCTTACGGAATTCAATCTTGAATCATCACACAGAGCAGCATGCAGTGAATGAAGGATAGATGAGACACTTAACTCTGAAAAGGTTTGTTCTTGCATCAATAATTGCACCTTCCCTGTGTATTTCTATTATTTTTTTATTTTTTTGTTTTCTGTTCTGAAGCTATTTCTTCAATGCTTGGATACCATAGTGGCAGCTTGAAACGTGGGTCAAAGTCTGAGTATTTCTTCACACTGTGGTTCGAGAGAAGGCAGTGACAGTTACTCCTCTGTCAAAAGCATATAAATCTTTGGGAGAGCCCTTGATGACTGTGCAAACTGTGTCTTGCGGTACTAGAGCGGCCATTTTGGATCTTAGTCACGTCCGATTTCATGAATGGACCACTGTAAGTATTGAAGGATGTGTGAAATCAGAGAAAAGCCTGCTCCCTAAAGCCGGAGAGGGTCTGGCTTGTGGATGGGCCTTCCTGTTTGGTGGTTGTCTCACTACTGGCTCTGTGTCCTGTAAGTTAACAGTTTCTATCAGAAAAGAGGATGTTAGACCACAGGGGGGAAGTGTGAAAAGGAACTGTATCATTCAAAAAAAGTGAGGGAGGGGGATTCAAAAAGTGAAGCGCAAGCAGAGTTTAATCGTATGTACAATTATTAAAAGACAGTGAATTGTGAAATTCAAGCCTAAATGATAACACACTTCCACCTTATGGTTCCGTTGTGTGTATTATGAAATTAGCCCATTCGTGTACTGTATCATGCAATCAGGCTCTGAGGTTTCTGCAAGACTTCCCAAACCGGTGGTCCAACAAACCGATAAAGCAACTATTCATTGATGAACTCTCTGCAACACTGCAGCTTTTACTGTACTTGTGAAACTCCTGTCAGTGCTTACACATATATTCACATATATAACTGTGTGCTGTAAGTTTACAATGAGAAACATCATGTTAGTGTAAAGACACTTTTGTAGTATATTCTCACACTCATTTAGCTGATATTTAGATTTTCTAATCTGACTAAAGAGTATGAGATAAAAGACCTTTCCTGTCCCACAAGTAAGCCATTTTCTCGACTCCTCGATATCCTTGGTATGCACAATATAGGCCAACTCAGACTGCAAGGTTTTTAGCATTAAATGTGTATCTGTTGCACTCTGGAAGGTTTCGGTGAATTTTTATTTGTGGCATTATACACTTTAATTTCATAAGAGACAATTAACAGTCAACTGGTTATTATTTTTGCGATGCGAAGGGGTCTTTCCGTCTCCATAGGTTTATTTTGCGATTTTGAACTGGCTGATTAGAAACACTATAGTTCAAAAGTTTAGGTTCAATATAATATGTTTTTGAAGAAGACCAATGCTGCATTTATTTATGTGATATATTTTGAACAGTAATGTAGGATTCTGCTTAATAAACAGGTATTTTACCAAAGATTATTTAATATACTTGGAACAGAGATATACTAAAATACTGAATGATTCAGGTGGTATGAAAGTATAGCACAGCAGTGTAGGAAATCATTTACTTGGGATGACAGTCAATTATGTAGTGTATGCTTCAACAAAAAAAAAATAGTTGACCAATCAGAAGCAGGTATTATATCATTTTCATGTGAGAAGTTATCATAGGTCATGTCAAGCATTATTTGGACTACATTGGCTAAAGGAAGGCCCAATATTGCATATAAAATGCACTTCACTGTCATTGTTTTTTTTTCATAATCATGTTAACATCTTAAGATTATGATAACTTACAATTTCCCACAAATATACGTTTACCTAAATATACATTTAGTGCCTGCAGGTGGAGTAGTCGCACCAACTTTGTTCATTCTCTTTCTCTTTACTCTTTCTATATGTTTCTCTCTGTCTCTCTCACTCTGTTCCTCTCTGGTCTATAGGGAGACTGGAGTCTGGAAAACACTGATTCATTGCTTACACATATATTCAGTCACTCAGCTGAGTAACACACAAACGCGGCTGATACTTTACACACACCAGTGTGGAATCTTCATAAGTCGCATAGGGGCTCGTAACACAGCAATAATATTCTGTCATTTACATCATAGTGCCAGATGCCATGAGAGCATTGCCTCATGCGATATAATATCTTAAACAGTTTGATTAATGCTGTTAAAAAAACATGTGTGAAATATAGGATGGACGAATAATGTAGTGTGGACAGCTGACTGTTTGTTGCGGTGTTGCTGTACAGTAGTTAAGTATGTGAGCAGTCATATATGTGAAGTAGTCCAATTCAAAGTACAAACCCAATTCCAAAAAAGTTGGGACACTGTACAAATTGTGAGTAAAAAAGGAATGGAATAATTTACAAATCTCATAAACTTATATTTTATTCACAATAGAATATAGATAACATATCAAATGTTGAAAGTGAGACATTTTGAAATGTCATGCCAAATATTGGCTCATTTTGGATTTCATGAGAGCTACACATTCCAAAAAAGTTGGGACAGGTAGCAATAAGAGGCCGGAAAAGTTAAATTTACATATAAGGAACAGCTGGAGGACCAATTTGCAACTTTTTAGGTCAATTGGCAACATGATTGGGTATAAAAAGAGCCTCTCAGAGTGGCAGTGTCTCTCAGAAGTCAAGATGGGCAGAGGATCACCAATTCCCCCAATGCTGCGGCGAAAAATAGTGGAGCAATATAAGAAAGGAGTTTCTCAGAGAAAAATTAACAAAGAGTTTGAAGTTATCATCATCAACAGTGCATAATATCATCCAAAGATTAAGAGAATCTGGAACAATCTCTGTGCGTAAGGGTCAAGGCCGGAAAACCATACTGGATGTTCGTGATCTTCGGGCCCTTAGACGGCACTGCATCAAATACAGGAATGCTACTGTAATGGAAATCACAACATGGGCTCAGGAATACATCCAGAAAACATTGTCGGTGAACACAATCCACCGTGCCATTTCCCGTTGCCGGCTAAAACTCGATAGGTCAAAAAAGAAGCATATCTAACATGATCCAGAAGCGCAGGCGTTTTCTCTGGGCCAAGGCTCATTTAAAATGGACTGTGGCAAAGTGGAAAACTGTTCTGTGGTCAGACGAATCAAAATTTGAAGTTCTTTTTGGAAAACTGGGACGCCATGTCATCCGGACTAAAGAGGACAAGGACAACCCAAGTTGTTATCAGCGCTCAGTTCAGAAGCATGCATCTCTGATGGTATGGGGTTGCAATGAGTGCTTGTGGCACGGGCAGCTTACACATCTGGAAAGGCAACATCAATGCTGAAAGGTATATCCAAGTTCTAAAACAACATATGCTCCCATCCAGACATAGTCTCTTTCAGGGAAGACCTTGCATTTCCAACATGACAATGCCAGACCACATACTGCACAATTACAACATCATGGCTGCGTAGAAGGATCCGGGTACTGAAATGGCCAGCCTGCAGTCCCGATCTTTCACCCATAGAAAACATTTGACATAAAGAGGAAGATGCGACAAAGAAAACCTAAAACAGTTGAGCAACTAGAAGCCTGTATAAGACAAGAATGGGACAACATTCCTATACCTAAACTTGAGCAACTTGTCTCCTTAGTCCCCAGACGTTTGCAGACTGTTATAAAAAGAAGAGGGGATGCCACACAATGGTAAACATGGCCATGTCCCAACTTTTTTGAGATGTGTTGCCATGAAATTTAAAATCAACTTATTTTTCCCTTAAAATTATAAATTTTTCTCAGTTTAAACATTTGATATGTCATCTATGTTGTATTCTGAATGAAATTTGAAACTTCCACGTCATTGCATTCTGTTTTTATTCACAATTTGTACAGTGTCCCAACTTTTTTGGAATCGGGTTTGTATTTGAACTTTCCTTTTTTTGTTTACATAATTATTAGCTTTTCATCATTTCACAAACCGTCTGCATATCCCTCATGAACCATAAGTTGGGAAACCCTGCTCAAATAAATTGGAATTAAATCAAATGAAATTAGAATTAGTGTATGCTGGCCGTTAATATTTATTTGTTTGTTTGTTTGATTTATTTTAGGCTTGTTGTCATGAAGATATCATACTAATTTATCTTTGACACACCTCTTGTGTTTGGTAAAATGAAAGTGAGTTTGGAAAAGTCTAGAAAAGTCAGAAATGTAAATGACAAGACAAGCTAACCGACAGATAAAATGTAAAAAGAAGGGAGAGGGTCACTTTTCAAAGAAGGACAACTAAGGCATCTTTCATAGCGGTAGACTATCTAATGCTGCATCTCAGCCACACCTCATCCCTGCATCTCTCACACACACACACACACACACACACACACCCACAAACATACATGAATAATGCAGTCAATGCTGCGTCGACACGCTCACCGCATGTTTAATTCATCACTGCCGGTGATGTCGTAGGCCACATCGCCGTCGTAACGTTGATTTTGTCTGAGGCGGCCAAGCCTTATCGCTGAATTAGAGACGGTAAGTTTGACCTCAGAGTCCCTTTGCATCCCTCTCCAGGGAGATTTGGCGTGACTTTAGTGTCCGTTTCAGCTTGAAGGATCAGAGGCTTCAGAGGGCAGAGGAGTCACGCATGTATTTGTACAGCAAAGCTCAAAGTCAATAACTGCTGTCACTCCTCCCAAAGTCAATGGCATGATGGAGAATCTATTGAATTTTCTTTAACTCCAGGGTTAAATCCTAGTAGAATATACTGGAATGCTGAAGTCACAGAAGGTGAAGCTGACTCAGTAGTACAATCAGCACCCTCAAATTCCCCAGTCATCCACAAAGTTATATATATGTTGTATCTATGAATGCTTATTTAATTTAGGCTGAATTAATAAATAATCATGCTTAAAGCTACCAATACACTCTTAAAAGTAAAGGTGCTTAAAACGTTCTTCAAGCGATGCCATAGAAGAACCATTTTTGGTTCCACAAAGAACCATTCAGTCAAAGGTTCTTAAAGAACCACCTCTTTCTTACCTTTTTATAATCCGAAAAACCTTCTTTCGCCACAAAGAAACTTTTGAGAAACAGAAAGGTTCTTCATATGTTAAAAGTTCTTTATGGAACCATTTAGACAAAAATAAAAGTTTTTTTCTGGCATCGCACCTTTAGCACCTTTATTTTTTAGAGTGTAGTGTCCAAGGTATTCACAACTTCAGATTTTCTCTCACAAAAGGTGCAGAAAAGCTGAAAAAAAGCAGATACTGTGTGTGCCTAGTCATAGTTCTATCTATGAAACAGTTCTAAAATTAAGAAAAGAGACAATGAATAAACCAGATTTGTGTTTTTTCTTAAGGAAATGTGAGTGCCTGTCTAAAAGTAGCTGTGATATTGTTTATTTGAGGTATGGTAATATTTAAGGTTTGTTAAAATTCGAAATATGAGCAACAATTTTTGCTCATATTCCTTTGCTAGGAACTACCACAGATAAATAATCTGGAGTGTGTATGGTAGATATATATATTATATATACATATTATTACATTTTACATTTTAGACATTTAGCAGAGCTTTGATCCAAAGCGAAGTACTAAGGAGTAAGAAACTAAAACTTACAAATCAGATTGAAAAAAAAAAAAGGTTTGATAATATTCCTTGATAGGAACTACCACAGATTAAATAATGGGCGTGGATGGTATAGAGAGAAAATATATATATATATATCGGATATCTAGATATATAGATATATATATTAGATATATATTATATAGATAGATTAAAGTAACCCACCCCAGGAGATAAAACAATGCACCCTTTTATCTCAAAATTACTTTTTTCAAACTTTATCTTACAAATTGCCTTTTATACCTGAAGCACAAACTGAATGCTAAAGAAGTCATATCATGCCTGCGTTCAGTTCAACTGACCACTAGTAAACTCACAACCATCTGCGGCTTAATATTTTGTACACTCGGCTTCTGCATGACTGGTTTCAAAACAAACACTTTTCCTTGTTTAAAAACAGAACGCAATATCCAATGGCTTTGCGTGAATTTAAAAGTTGACAAAGCAGATTGATCACATGACAGTTTATCTATACCATCATGCATTGTACAGCACCTTTCTCTGCTCTGTGTGATTAATGGTGACATACATGAGTTCACATCAATAGTGCAGCAACAGGTGTCTAGACTTTGGTGTGTGTGAGCATGTACACGTGCACACAGAGATGAGTGATGCTCCCTTACACGCAATCACCCTGAGTGCTCTGCCTGATCTTGTTTAAATGATGACAGCCGTGTAGTTATTTTGCGTTATGTAACACGCATGTCGTTTGTCTATACACAACAAATGCTGCCAACGATCCTTGACCTCCACACTTAACCGACGCAGTGGAGAAACAAACAAACAAAAGAAAATCAGGAACATCTAAACACGTACAAAATGCCACAGTGTATTTTCTGTTTTGAACGATCTAAAGTGTTAAAAACAGGTCAAAGGTTAGAGACCAGTTCAAACTATATCAGGGATTCCCAAACGTATTTGGTCAGCCAAACCCTTTTGACATAAAAGATTTCTGTAATTTAACACATTTGCATGTTCTCTTTTTTTCGGTTAATGGTCACATGACTTGCAGAGAAACAAATAAAATGCTCATATTTTACTGTTTTATTTTGAGGGTCTTTATTTTAAAAAGTATTTTTTTTATGATGATGCTCAGGATGCTGGCATTCTCATAAGTAGATAGTGGCAGTTTTTTTGGGGGGGGGGGGGTTTTAATAATGTTAAAGGGGGTCATATGATGCAATTTCAAGATTTCCTTTCTCTTTGGACTGTTACAAACTGATTGTGCATAGATAAGATACCTGAAGTTGCAAAGACTAAAGTCTCAAACCCCGAAGAGATACTTTATAAAAGTTAAGACTCGTCCACTCCTTCCTAAAACGCCTCGTTTAAACGCCTCCACATGTCTATGTCACTGTGTGAGAAGATTTGCATAAGAAAAAAAGAAGGCGTAACTTTGATTCTCACTGTAGTATTGTTGCCACCGCCGCCATGTCGTGGAGACGCTGTGTTTCGTTGTTAAAGCTAAACTACTTTGTTTGGTCTTCCGAAAAAGGACACAACTAGAAATCAGTGTTAAGTTGTATTTACAACACCGTTCCAAAACAGTTCAACCCAAATATACAGATGTGAGCAACGCATTTTACGGAGGACAAGGAATGTTTCCTGGGAAAGTAGCCTACAATGCCGGCTGTTCTGAATCACAGACTGTAAGTACGTTTTATTTTAAAGAAATTTGACAATGGCGCCAATTCAAAAGCGAGTTTTTTGGGCAGTGTAGTGTAGGGCTTGTTGTTTGTCATTTCTCGATCACAAATGCAGACATGGGTTTATGTTTACGCAGCACGATATGCAACGCAAAGCGTAAAAAGACAGAATAAGTCATTATAATCATAATTATGTCCCCACTGGATGCAACAAATGCCTCGTGTGTAATGGGTTTTAATGTTTTTGTCTAATCGCTCCGGCCGGGACAGGGCATCAAAGTATGGTAGGGACGTAACATTTCCGTCACAAGCTTGAGATATTCGGCCAATCACAACGAACTGGATAGCTGGCCAATCAGAGCACACTTGCTTTTTAGAACGATGAGCTTTGTAAAAAAATTCAGAAAGGTGGGGCATAGAGGAGAAAAAAATAATGTACAGTAAGTGGAAAATAATGTTTTTTGAACCTTAAACAGCATAAACACATTTCAGTACACCAAATAAACAAAATAATGTCAGATGTACATAATTTAAAATATACGAAAATAATGATGAAAACTTTGAAGAAAGAAAATAATGAAATGAATGCTCTCATAAATAAAGAATTTTATCTCTTTAAAAAATTATATTCAAATTATATTAGCATTACATCTTGCTCTTGTTCTGGGTCTTGTGTCGGTGGGGGTCAGGGTTTTAAAGGATCTGGTTTTGTTCTGATATTGGTCTTGGTCTGGGTCTTATGGGCTGTCTTGAAGGGTCTAGTGAGCAATTTTGTTAGAGACTGCATCTTTTCACAGCTGAAACCTGTACTGGCACCTGCCTGGCAGTGCTCAGTTTGTACATGAGTCAGTAGTCATTATTCACCTCAGATCATAACACTGCTTCAATGAAAGTATGAATGACTTTCTAGTGCATGAGCCTCTACACTCAGCTGTCATTTGGCCTACTGTAAACTCTCAACTCTGACCTACATGTTTTAAACGTGCATGACGTGCTAGAGTTCAGATTACTGGTGGTGTTGCTATGTTGTTTGTAAAGCCGGAAATGTGAACAAGATGATAGTGATATAGGTCACAAATGAGGTATGTTTGTACTGATAACAAATGAGGGTTAATGGAACCACAAAGCTACAAGGGTTAAAACTCATGGAAGCAGAAAACCTGTGTTTACAATACAAACATAATCAGTGAATCAGAATTATTTTAGCAGTGAGTCATTTATGAGTTTATTTGACAACAGTAGGCCTAGTGACAGAGCGTGTTTTTACCGATGCGTGAGCAAGACAGCCAAATTAGGTGAAAGGAGCGAGCAGATAAAGCGGTAAATGCAGATCAACAAAGCCACCTGCTGAAAAAAGATTCTCTGTTTGTTTTTGAGTCATATTTTCTAGGTTACACACTGTTTGTAGGACATAATCACTTTACCAACCCTCCATTCAGGGTCAGTCAGAGCGTAGTGTTATTTACAATAACACGACCATGTGTCATTGCACACAGGATCGGTTACGAGGTATTCATTCACAGTGTTGTACTGTAAATAGCTTGTGGCTGTGATTTTATTTAAAATAAATATGTGATAAACGACAGCATGTCACAGATATTGTTGATAATTTCATCCGAGTGGGTATTTCAAAAGAGAGGCAAAAGCTTTTTTTGTACTTTTGATCAGAAGCTGCAAGGTACAATATGGAATATGACAGCATCTAAAACATATGTAGGGTAGGTTTTACAGCTACGGAAGTGTAAAAAAGTTCTATCTTAAAATGCCAGATATTATATAAAAAAAACAAAAATATTTTAAAAAAAACAGTTTAATATTTAACTAAAAAAAAAAAAAATATAATTTTTTGTTTAAAAAAAAAAAAATAGCCCATTACATATACTTCTACATTTTTATTTATTTTTGTACATTTGCCAGTGTATTTTTTTTACTTCACTGTGAATTCCCGTTTTTTTGTTACTTGATTGATGACTGAATGGATGGGATTGATTGATGATTTGATTGATGTGAGGTAGAAACAGCATCTCACAGATATTGGAAAACTGAAATCCTCCCTGGTGGTGTACAATAGCTTTATGAGATTGAGATGAAGATCGAATTTGAATTTGAGTCTGCTCCTCATGCACACACAAACATAATGACATTCTGACAATTTGCACAGTGCACAAATAAAAAGGACTACATTTATTATCCCTTATGGTGCATTTGTATTATGTGTACTCTATATGTAATCCTTTGAAACATTTATGATCATCTCAATGATCATAAATGCAATAGAATCAACCGTTTAATTCCATTAATTAAATATTCATAGAGTAATTAAGGATTTATAAACATTTGTGCGTCTGTAAATTATTTACGCTTTAGATGCTGTCAATACATCAGGATTGTGTTTTAGAGACAATGTAAACGTAAGTAAAAAATATGTGGGGTAAAACCATATTTTTGTAAAAATTATTGCAAATCCTTATGAGATCTTGTTGAAAATATTGAGGTGGTGTTGTATCATAGCATTCTTCTTTCTGTTTGTGAACACGATAGCTCCGTTACCTCTCATACTTATAGACTAGATAGTATTTATCTTTGTCCAGCCATTGTAAAAAAACCCATAATTTTCTTTCTGCCTTTGTGGCATATGAAGAGGCCTCCATCATTGTCTCTCATTGCACATGGACCTCAAGTGCTCTCCATGAGAAAGTCTGAACACTCAAGTATGTCACGGTCTCCCTTGAACTCGGGCATATGGACAAAAAAAAAAAAAAGGAAAGGTCTCTTGCTTTTAACGTTCTTCAGGCAGGGTGGTCAAGAAAACACAAGGGAATGTTTCTTTGAAGGTGGATCTTTACCTGAGTCAGTGGGTTGCCAAGGCAGCTGATGGTATAACCCGTGGCATGAATAGATGGAGGGCCGAACTTAGTGTGAATAAGACAGCGTGTTTCATTCAGCTTGGAATCTGGAATTATGAAGAGTGTTGCATTAGTCTGGAGATTGGGTCCTACCAGAGAGGCTAGATGAATCATGAGTCTTCTAAAAAGCCGTTGTGACTGCTTTGTATATTTGCCTAACATAAATATCATTAGAGTGAAATATGCTCCAAAAGAGCAAAATTAATTAATATTGAAATGGAATGAAAGTAAAAACAGAGCACAACAGTAACTATAAATATATATACTGCTATGTCTCCAGTGAATATTTTTATCTGTGTGTATTAGTGAAAGGCCATTTTGTGTAGGCACAAGTATTGAACAGTCAACTGAACCAGGTTAGCATCATAGGATAGTATTATACATTGATTAATATGTGTAGTTTGTATTTTAGATTTTCGGTTACATTGGAATTTTAAAAGTTTTAGCCATTTTTTTATATCTTACATAGTTTAAATTTTTTCAGTTTTAGTTTTAGCAAAATATAGTACATTAAGTTAAACTAAATAAAAATGAAAAACTGATTAATAAAACTGAAATAAAAAAAATAGAAAATAGAAAAAATGAAAAATAGATTTTTATAAAAAAATCCTGCTGCGATCTCAAAACTCTGGCAATTTGATAATTCCTAGAATATCAAAATTAACTGCGGGCCGCAGATCCTTTTCCTATTTAGCGACCAAACTCTGGAACAATCTACCTAGCATTGTTTGGGAGGCAGACACACTCTGTCGGTTTAAATATATATTAAAGACCAATCTCTTTAACCTGGCATACACATAACCCCACGAAACCCATTTCATCATGTTAAATCCATTAACGGGGCGGATTACTTAAAGTCAAACGGAAACCAGGAAACAACACTATGTACTTGTTACATCATAAGACGATGGCATCTACGCTAATATTAGTCTGCTTTATTCTTATTCTGAGGTCCCATAGACCCCAGATCCAGTCAGATGGTGGAGCAGCACCGAGAGAGGACCTCCACAGCCCAGATGTCAGAGGGACCATGTCAAATAGACAAACCTTAGAGACCAAGCCCCAGTGAAGACCTTGCGAGTTCTTGCTCAAAGACAAGTTCTGTGCTCAATTGACTTGCATGCAGCTGGAATAAAGCACCACCATGTGGTTTCGTCTCGGCTAAGAGGAGACTGGACCCCGAATGAGCCTGGTTTCTCCAAGTTTTTTTTCCCATTTCTGTCACGATGGGCTGTTTGACAAAAAATGTGTATTTTAAACGCTCTTAGTGCTGTCAACCGATTAATCGCATCCAAAATAAAAGTTTTGTTTACCATTCTCTTTGTATATGTAGTGGTACGGGTATATGTATATGTATGATATGTATTCCCACATACATATATTTTGAAAAGATTTAGGTGTTATACAGTTATATATTAAGTATTATTATAAGTTTATATATAATAAATGTATTAAGATATAACCTACATTCATTTTCTTAAATACTGTATACATGCATGTGTTTGTATTTATATGTACATAACACAAAAACTTTTATTTTGGATGAGATTAATCGTGATTAATCGTTTGACAGCACTAAGCTCTATATAAATAAAGGTAATATATAAATATAGGGAGCTAGATAGAAAGAAGACTAGAAGATTATTATTTAAGAATTCAAAGATAGAAGATTATTGAAGATACAAGAAGATTATTTATGAAATAAAAGGAGCATTCTGACTGGAAGTTGATGATTAATTGCATTTGTGGATAAACTCTATTCACATGCACAGCTGTCTTCTTCATTAAGAATCTATATCCTGAGCCATTGAGCCTTATCTAGTGCCTGTGGGTGTGCGAAGCAGTCATGTTTCACTGTTTTATGTTCTTTATGTGAGGCAGGAGCACCTGTTACTTTCTGTCTCAGAGAGAACAGGAAGTCCCCACGACCTCAAAGAGGTTCTTAATGTACTGCCAGACATAATGTTAAATACTGGACAATCTTTCTGTGAGTGAAAGAGCTCTCTCTTCCTTTAACCCTGTATATAATTTTTTTTCAGATTATGCTTTGTTTTTTAATATGTTAGGATGTCATCTAGATGTGTTTATAGTATGTACTTAAGTGTTTAGTTTACATTTTCTTGTTTTATGCTGATGCAGGCCAAACACACTTTTTACTGTTAGCACATACAGGTATCTCAGTATTGCATCATGGGTATTTACCGTGACAGTGCACATTTACACCCAATATCCCTCAGGATTTCTTCCATACATCCTGTAAAGCTCTTTTTAAAGCAGGCAGTAACCCTGAGAAAGAGAGTGAGAGTGACAAGGAAACTGTTCTCCCACTTAATTGGTGTGAAAGCTTTATGACGGGGCAGATAAGATCATGCCTCTGCTCACCCGTTTCCCCTGATGGCACTGAAGCGTTTGAGGCACATTTCAAAGCTGTTCTCAGAAGGGTCAGGAAACAGGGCCTCTCTCACCACTGCAAATTTAAGAGTGTCCTGTTGCTTCAGCCCCTCTCATTCCTGGAATAACAGTCGTTCGTCAAAGTGTGAGGCCTAAAAGAGATATAGAGAGAGAGACAGAGATGGTGAGGTGAGGGGGGAAGCTGTCACTTTAAAAAACCATGGCCTTTATGTTCAGACAGAGGTGGAGGCCGTAAAGAAAGTGAGTGAAAGAGAGAGGGGCACACATTAAAAGATTAATATCCGAGCTGAAAACCAAGGACCTCCACAAAAGGTTTCCACAGCCCAAAGAACAAGGGCAGGAGCCCAACAATGAAAAATGTATAAGAGGATACCAGCCAATGATCTGAATTTAAGATGAGCCGGCAGAACTCAAATGGCATTTATCACACTTTTGGGGACTTTACTTGCCAAAGGTGACCCAGATATTACAATATATAGGAACTTATTTTTATGTAACAAATAAATGTCTAAGATATTTGATGTTGATTCTGATCAGCCGTCAGGTCATGTGTCTCATTTTTATTAACGGGGGGTGGGGGGGGGGCGGTTTTTTTTTTTGTTAGTTCATCCAAAAATGAAAATTCTGTCATTAATTACTCACGCTCGTGTCGTTTCAAAAGCCCGTACGGACAGCGTATCTTCGGAACAAATTAAGATATTTTTGATGCATTGCGACAGCTCTCGGACCCTCCCATAGACAGCAAGGGTCCTTACACGGTCAACGTCCAGAAACGTAGCAAGGAGATCGGTAAAATAATCCATGTGACGTCAGGGGTTCAACCGTAATTTTACGAAGCTACGAGAATAAATTTTTTGCGCAAAGAAAACAATTCGTTCCTCCACGTCACCCTGGTGCCATTTTGAAAGTGAAAAAGTGAAAGTGATGTGACGTGGCCAAGTATGGTTACCCACACTAGGAATTAGTGCTCTGCATTTATCCCATCCTAAGTGCACATACACAGCAGTGAACACACCCTGAACACACACCCGGAGCAGTGGGCAGCCATTTATGCTGCGGCACCCAGGGAGCAGTGCCTTGCTCATGGGCACCTCAGTCGTGGTATTGAAGGTGGAAGAGAGCACTGTACATTCACTCCTCCCACCTACAATTCCTGCCGGATCTGAGACTCAAACTCGCAACCTTCTAGTTACAAGTCCGACTCTCTAACCATTAGGCCACAACTTCCCTAATCGTGTAGATTTTGGAGAGTATCACATATGTAAACAGCGTATGCTGTTCTGTGTCTTAATTTGTGTTCCGAAGATGAACAGAGGACTACGGGTTCGGAATTTTTGGGTGAAATATCCCTTTAAGTGGTATATTAAAATAATTGAGAATTCAACTGAAATATAATCAAATATTGGTTATTTAATATTTAAAATAAAATAAGTGGAATAAGAATATTACATTTTTAAACTCAATAAATATTTATTGTACTTTTTTATTTATACATATATTAGCGAGTCACAATATAGAATACCTTCAGGGTGATACCCTGTCTGATTAATTTGTGTGCATTAATTACCAGCTGACTGTACAATATACCTTATGATAGATTGCTGCTGTATGTAAAGGTGATACATAATGTAGCAGTTCACCTATCAAACTTAGTGTTAGATTGTCAACAACAGTGTTGGGGGTAACGCAATACAAGTAACGTGAGTTACGTAATCAGATTACTTTTCCCAAGTAACTAAAGTAACACATTACTTTCAAAAAAGACCGCAGTTCCTTTGTTTTCCCATTTACATAGTTTGACATGATGTTACTGTAGTTCTGATAAATGTGAAGTGCATAATTATACCACTCGCAAAAAAAACAAGATTAGTATTCTCAGATATGATGAAACCAGTGAAAGGCAAACTCACCCCCCCCCCGAATATGACTCAAACCTGAATAAGTAAAATGTTAAAATAAGCAGAAATCAAAATTTACTTTACTAGCGTACATTGCTAGTAATGATGTGAACAATTAATCCGTGCAAGTTAATCCGCTGAAAAAATTTGTTTGTCTTCGTAATCTTTAATCAAAATCTGAACATTTACCTCCGCTCTGGAATGGCATTCCTTTTCTGATGACGTCAGTTTGACGGCTTGGGCAGAATATCCTTAAACGCACCCCTCCAACCGTTAGATTGCTATTAGTGAGAGACAGAGAGGAGGAGCGCAAAAATAAAACCACGCCCTCTATTCAATATTCCGTTTCAGCTGGAAATACGTCACTACACTGAAATAAAGTCGGCAACAACTTCCGGTTCACGCGGACTTTAAATAACACAAATGTATCTAATCCCATTTTATTAACCAGTGTCTTTGCTACTGACCTTATATGATCCAAATCAACCATAATAATAAGCAAAAATGACTTTAGATAAACAAACAATTGTGCTTCATTGTTTTTTTATTGCTGAAGAGTGTTGAACTTTCTTCTTCTGTGTTCTACTGTACAGATGTGAATTTACTTGTGCTTCAGCCTGAGGTTTGTTCATTACACTTTTTGGTGTGAAAGGGATTTTACATTTGCTATAAATAGAACTTCTTAAATTAAAAACAATAAAGCTCTGCTTATATTTAAAAAGTAACACGAAAGTAAAGCAAAAGTAATGTAACACATTACTTTACATAAAAAGTAACTAAGTAACGTAATTAGTTACTTTTTTATGGAGTAACGCAATATTGTAATGCATTACTTTAAAAGTAACTTTACCCAACACGGGTCAACAACAAGCGTATGTTTGAAGAACTCATCTACTATCTAAATATAAAAGTAATGTTGCAGTCTTGCCAAAATTGGGATATGGCATAAGAGTACTATTAAATAACGTCAGTGCACAACTAATTTAAAGAAGGTAAGGTGTGATAAAACTAAGGATGCAAAAATGCATCTTAAAATCTCCAGTGCAGAATGTACTCTAAAATCACTTTTAAACCACATTATTTTTCATTTTACAGATTTATGAGATACTATAATCTCAGTTTCCCCAGAGACTTAATCCAGATGGGTTAAAAACAAAAATGAATGCACGGTCATGAACATAAATCAAAACAAAAACAATGCTGTCGCGTGATCATGGCCAAATAGGGGCACATTGCGCAACGCAGGGCATCATAAGCCGATACAGGCAGGATTATACTGTAGTTCAATCTGAGAAACACACAGTAACACACTAACCCAATGAACTGCTCTAACACAAACAACACACACACACACACACCTACTGAACACTATCTGTTCACTTCACTTTCATGTTATTTTCAATAAGTACCCTGTGCCCTCTGTAACTACACTTTCAGTGTAGCTTTAACTGTCTGTGCTATTTCACTTTCAGCTTCTTATCTGCCCCCCCCCAAGCCCTCATCTCACTCTGTCTCTCTCATGTCACTAGGCATGGCCTAATTTCTGCCCTCAGCACCCAAACACTTGTCAGTGGAGAAACCAGTAAACAAAATCTGACTGGCCAGCCACTGCACTCCTGTTGGCACTGTTGCTAGGAGACTATTGACCTTCAGATGGCATCTAGATACACATGAGAACGTGACCTAAAATTAACTCTATCTATCTATCTATCTATCTATCTATCTATCTATCTATCTATCTATCTATCTATCTATCTATCTATCTATCTGTCTGTCTGTCTGTCTGTATATCTCTATATGTCTCTGTCTGTCTGTATGTCTCTATATCTGTCTGTCTGTCTGTCTACATCACAGTTGTGATTTATTATATAGCCACATTCTTATGAAGCATTAGTGTAATCCAATTCAGACTGTTTACAATCCAGCAAAGATCTCTGGTCTCAGCCTGTTTTCACAACTACTTCTCTTGCTATGGGTGCAAAAGACAGTACAACATGATGTGTCCCATTTTTTTGTTTGTTTGTTTGTCCGATTTAATTTAAATTTGAACATAAATGGGTCGTTCCGGGGATTTGGTAATATATCTATCTTAAACCAAACATTTTGTCATGTCCCTGAGGCACTTCACTGAGTTTGTACTTAACAAAATTAACCAAAATGTGCATAGCAAAAAAGGGGTCTAAAAAGGTATCTATCTATCTATCGATCTATCTATCTATCTATCTATCTATCTATAATCTGATTTTATCTATCTATCTATCTATCTAAAAGAAAAATCTATTCTGCTTACATTTACATTTATGCACTTGCCAAAGTAGTTTTATACAATGTTGTTTTGGATGCCACTGACTATCATTGTATCAGAAAAAAAAAGATAAATAAAGTATTATTTATTACAACAAACACACACAAATACACAATATAACAGGGGTGGCGAACTCCGGTCCTGGAGAGCGCAGCCCTGCAGAGTTCAGCTCCAAACCCAATTAAAACTCACCTGCCTGTAGCTTCATAGTAACCCTTCAGACCTTGATTAGCATTTTCAGGTGTGTTTGATTAGGGTTGAAAAACTCTGCAGGGCTGCGGCTCTCCAAACCGACGTTCGCCACCCTGCAATATACTAACATATAAGAAAATTCGTAACCATTGATTAAGCTGGCCGAGGGTAGATATCACACCAGGATGATTCTGCCAATATATTGGTTGTGTGAATGTACCTGATGTAAACCTTCCAATTGTCACATGCCTTATTTATAGCACATAACTTAAAGTCACAGTTGTCGAATAGCATTGCATCCTGCAAGGAATGGATGCACACATGTGAGTGCAGTGTAATTATAGGAGTAGTATCTCTGAGGGTTGTGTGTGTATGACAGTATGTACATATGTACAATTCGTGTGATGAGGATCTGGGGTGGCTATGTTGAATCCTCCTTTTGCCATTGTCGCTTGCTATGACTCCAAGCCGCACATTAGCACCTCTTCTTTCCCATGGCTCAAGGTTACACATGTGTCTTTGTCACTACAATACGCATACACATGCAGCGCCATGTCACACAATTTATTAAGAGAACTGTATTATAACCATATCACATCACAAAAGAACATATAGTAAATGGTTTGCACCAAAACAGATCAGGTTGGATCACACCGTACCTTTTCAGTGTAGTGGATCAGATGCATTTCTCTCAAAGGTCTGTTGTTAAATTCTAAACTATTTATTGCAATGATTTATGTTATTAGCTGTATAGGCAAGTTGTCAGATATTCCACAAGGGCCATCATTCACATATTTATCTGCCTCCTGATCTACTGTGAGAAAATTCAAACACGCCTCTTGAGCCATAGAATGAAATGAAGAGGCCTCTCATTCCTCACATCAGTATTTTTTGACAAAGTGAGTGATTTTGAAATAACTTCAACCCCTAATTTACAGTGGCACCACATATGTGTTATGTTGTAACTGATTTATGGAGCACCTGGACATTATAGACAACAGGAAAATACTTTTAGAAATAAATTACAACTTATGAGGCAGTTGTTTGGTTAAAGGGTGTCATGGATCACATGGGCCGTAGATGAAAGTTATCATAATTTTAAGTGATAAAGACAAGTTTTAAAGTCATGCAAAGGAATTGATCAAGGTGAAACAGTTTGCCTTAAGACAATTTTTTACTTGTTAAATTATTAGTGGTATTATATGCACCTCAGGACATATTCTTGGTATTTCAGGAACCTACTGTCTGTCTTTCTCACAGAAATACATTGCACATGAATACACATAACTTGTTTAATTGCTTAAGAAAATGTTAAGCTTATGGCATAAGCGTAAGCACACTTTGCCCATGTTGAACTCATATTAAAATCAGCAGGAATTGAAAATACACCCTAATTTCTAATGTGCATGTATGTGCGTGCTACCTAAATTAGGTATGTATTATACAGTATATATAGCTATATATATAGAATTATATAAATATATATATATATTATATATTTGTAAATAATGCATAACTACTAAGAATGCAGTATTACTATCTTCTATGACATTTTAGGAATAATATAAATTGACTTATTGAATTCATTTTATTGCATTTCAGAAAACACTTTTTTCTTGAGTAAGGTTTTAACTGCTGCTTATCTACAGCATTTAATAATAAAACAATTAATGATCCACTTTCTATTGCTTACAACAAGAAGATTCTCATTCACTGCGCGGTTTGAATTGGACTAACAAAACAGAATATCAGTTTTAGTTTTTTTTTTCTTTTCTGTGAGCAATTTATGTGCCGATGACATCAAAGACATTGACGGCCTCTTTAGCCTCCAAACCCACTTCCTGTTTGCATTTATTTTATTGCCTCTTTAGAATGTCACCATTACCACTGTTTTATAGATAATAAAACACACCACATGCTTTCCCGTAAGAGACCTTAGGATGATAGGGTGACATTACAAGCAGGGTACAGGAAACTGATGTAAGACTTTCCACCAGTTATGTTAATACTGTGTAATACCATGAATATTTATTCTTTGCTTTGGTTTTAAACAAGTCAGTTGATGTGATTTGTGCCAGAGGTGAAAGATATTGTGTTCATTAATAATGAGTGCAATGGATAATATGTTTTGACATGTTAGCAGTAGTAATTTGAACTTAATTCTTTTAGGAAATTGCAGCCTTTTTTACAGAAACATTTCAGTTTATGACCATTTTATCGGTTTCATCTGGTCTAATGTTTCCCTTTGTACTGGCTTATTCAATACAGTATACAAGTTTCAGCATAAATGGATGACTTGAGTTGTGCTCCTCAGCTGTCTGTAGCTTTCAAAGTTGCTCTGATGCAAATGCCATGCGTGTCAAAAATATGAAACAGCACATCCTTTCTTTCCTTGAATGAAAAAAGGCTGTTCTCTCTTTTCTAGGAATACACTTGGCATGGAGCAGAGGGAAATAGCCGGTTTTACTGACAAGCCCACGTACATGGGCAGAGTAGAGCACTATTATTTAGCAGGAAGTAGCAAACCTATTGAACATGCAGAGCTGGGCTTACAGGCTTATCACACACCATCTCTGCCTGGTCAGCAGCCAGAACAAAGTGGCTCATTCAACAATTGTGCAGCCTCCGCAGCAACCCTGCTGAATCTGATCAACGAAGAGTCCTTTATCGCAGGCGACGAGGCTAAAGTTACCGTGCTAAAAAACATACCGCATTACAACATAAAAGTTTAATTTTAGAAACTGTGAATCATGTATCACTAATCCCACTAGCTTTCTTTCTACTCAAAAATACTATTTTGCTCATCTCAAGTGGTATGTGATTGGGTTTTTAATGAATCATGCAAACTGACAAAACACTACCACGATGAATCATACGATTCATATGGTGTCTGAAGATTGACAAATGCAGATAGACAAATATTCATAAGGTGCAGTAAAGCAAAAAACAATTTGCCTTACCATACAAGCAAATATCATGATGAAAGAAGAAGTTGCACCCTGCTAAGATAAAACAAAGACCATCTTCAAGTGCAAAAAACTTTCCAATCCCATCTTTGTGCACACCGGTTGCCACCTTGAAATGGTCAACAACAGGATGAGGCCTGAAAACACATGCCTGACATTAACGTTGAAGTTCACTTTGATTATTTTCTTTATCTTTCCCTGCTCGAGTTGATGTCATTAGACTGTTTCATTAAATTCGCTCTGTGCAGTGAACTCATTCAAACTCATACTGCAGCTCATTACGGGCCGAGGGCTGCATTTGTTCATAAAGAAGCCACATATCTATCATTTACTCTCTGTGCCTCTGTGTGTGTGAGAGACAGAGTGTGTGTGTTGCTTGTAACGGTATATCACATAAGTAAAGTTGTGCTACATCTAGACAGGAAAGCAAATGCACCAGACTCTGACACCGGACAGGACTGATTTCTCATTGGACGGTCCAGATATGCCAACTTGACCGCTGTAATCTAATATCTCGCATGGCCATGCAAAAAAAAATATTCAACCCTATTAACGAATGCATGAAGGTATCCAAAAGACTGTAACTGATTATGATGTAACCAGAAGCCTCAAGAGCAAGCGCGGGACAAGGTTGACAAAAATTGACACACCATGGGTGAAAAGGTCGCGCATTAGCTTTCAAGGACAGTCGTCACCAAAGCTATTTCTAATGCTATACTAAACAGTATGCAATGCACATTGCTAACTTGACAAGACAACAACAGATAAAATGAGTTTACAGAGAACTGAATCAGAACAAATATACCTGTGTAACATTTTCATTTAATGCTGTTGACGGCAGAGATGAAAATAAAAGATATTGCCAGTTAAAGGATAAATGTGATATATTCAATTAAATTATTTTTGTATAGCGCTTTTCACAATACACAACGTTTCAAAGCAGCTTTACAGAAAATGCATGGATATTGCATGTATAATGCATGTACTGTATATATTGCAACCGACTGTGTAGGAATATTATATTTAAAGTTAAAGAAAAAAAACTGTTAATTTAACATATACTTAATATATGACAATTAAATAAATAATATACAAATAATTACTTTTTTGGGGAGGGGGGGTTAAGTACAGTAACTAATGTAACATGTATTTTTTTTATTTAAAGTATCATGTTATAGTATTGTTTTATTCTTTCATTAACAAGTATCAAGTTATGTTAGCAACTTTGTTGCTAATTATTTATATATTATGTAAAGTAACTTTGAGTAGCAATATTATAACATATCTTTTCATAAAAAGTAATTAACAGTATGTAACATAATATTGTTAATAACTATAAAAAAGTTGGGTTTTCGGTTGCATTTTCTAGTAAGTAAATAAAATAGAGTTGCTTTACTATTTTGAAAAAATATGAAAAATTACATTACTATTTAAAAAAATTTATTTTAAAAGTAACTGATATTTTAGTCTAAGTTCAACAAATAACATTTTAAAGTAAAGCCATCCAATTACATAAAACACAATTTTACCCGCAACACTGGCGACTGAATGCTGCTTTATTTCCAAGGCTGCTTTTCTTTTCTGCTCACTTTCTCCTCTTCACTCGTCCTCAGGTGTTTTGTCATCTTCCTGTGATGTATGTGTGAAACTATAGCATCTAAGAGCACCTTGACCTTGGACTTGCTCACTCTGTGAGAATAAAAGCATTCTTTCCTTTCTCGAGATCCCAGCCTCCGTGTTCTGACACCCACCGTCATGATGCTCCTAGATTACCATGTAACTGCGTAACGCAGAGCCGAAGCAAGGTGAGCCAGGACATATGCATTTCTCAGATAAGCATCTTGTCTGCAAGCAATAGATTGTGCCGCTGACTGTCTTCACTATCTGAGAGCCTGGGACTAATTTGACGGTCTCAATTGTGGATCGTCGGACAGTAATTGATTTTCCCTCTGCTCAATTGGCTGTTTGAATTAGACAATGGCCTGACAAACAAATATTAACCAAAGTTCAAATACTCAGTATTCACTAGAAAGGGTCTGTCATGATGATTGTTAAGTCAACTGCATTTTCCTGCATATTTGCATACCTACACATCTAAGTTCTCTTCCAAAAGTGAGACGATTCAGATGCTCTACATGGGCTCGCCACAAAAGCACTGACAGAAACTATTTCACGCTTAAAAAAAAAAAAAAAAACTTAATAAGCCAAGTTGGCTATTCTGTTGTCTGTGATCTTTAGAGGGGTTTTGGGAACCTGAAAAAAATCCACAGAAAAATGGAAAAGGTACTAATAATTTTCTGACAGAACATTATCCGTTAAGTTTACAGACATTTCCTTTAAACCTAAAACACTACAATGTAATGCCTAATTCAAAATACAGGTAAAAAAATTTTTTTAAAAACTGAAAAAACAATATGGAACATTTCCTCATATTAACCAATTAAAAAACAGATACATTGGGGCCTATTTTTACGGACTTTCCTTAGAATGTAAACCAGCTGAAGACCACCCTGGATATGCTGAGAGACCAGTTTACAACCAACTTTTTTTTTTTTTTTTTTTTTATGTGAACACGTGGCAAAGCTAACAAAAACAAGACTTTAAAATATCAAGTAAAAATCCATTTTTAATTAGACTGAACTATTTTTATTCATATTTTTCAATGTGAAATATGAATAATC
>JADLZN010001148.1:19391-38428 GCA_018155175.1 Sinocyclocheilus anophthalmus | reverse complement strand
TAGCATGTCAATCTCGATCAGCAGAAAGCGGATGCAAAGTGCAGTTATAGGTACTGTGCACATACGCTTGTTTATATATTCATATTTAGCATACAGAACATAACTCAACGTTTAATACCCGATTTATGAATGTGTAAATGTCTTGACCAAACAACTAAAATGTTAATTATGCAAGAAAACCTTATGCTTTGGTCATCTGAACAACTCATTTAGACTTTATTTATTTAATGAGGAGATTATGCACACATTTTAATAAAGCCAAATCAGTTTATGTAACAGGTGAATACGTTCCTTGACTTAAAACATAACACATAAAACACTCTTTTTCGCCACCTGCTGGCGTATTTATATAATATGAAGAAATGGTCACTGAACGAATCAGTGAACGAATATGAACTAATCATTTTGGTGAACGAACTGAAAATGAACAAATCTCTTGAAATAATCCAAATTTCCACCACTAGATGCCACAATAAAGTGACGTTCACTTGCAGAACCTAAGTAATGAATTTAGGTAAAGGGGGGCAGAGCCAGTGTTGTATCTGTTTCGACCTCACTCTGGCCGTCACTACGGTCTTAATAGAATGATAACCTTTGTTCCACCTTCTCTCGAGACCTTATGTAAACAAGGTCATGCCCATGACCCTGGAGGCGGAGCTTCCCGCACTATAAAAAGCGAGATGAACTTCCGGCTCGTTCTCTTACCTTTCTCGCCTCAAGAGACCAGGTACAGGTAGGAAAACAGAATTAAATTGATTATCCACCATTAGAGCTGTCGCGGTGATGGAATTTCCCTTGCGGTAATTGAGTGGCTCAATTGCTTATGCGGATTCTTGCCATACATATATAATTTGTGTGTATGTGTTACGATATAACTAACGAGGTCATATTCAGAAGACAATGAAACCTAAACCAAATAGCGTTGAAACAGGAAGAGAAGTAAACAGAAGAGAATGATCGACATAACGGAACATAAACCTGACAATAAGATCGTTAGCCTATCGTTAGCCTATATGTATAACAGTTAGCCTAGTTGTAATATGATCTTCTAATCTGACTGGACAAGAGACTCTATTGATATTTCCACCGGGCTGTCAGTCAGTGCAGTTACAGTGTTGCACCACAAGGTGGTGGAAATGGACTGTCATTCAACTACACGTTCAAAAATGCTGATTCATTCATTCAAAGAGAAGTAATGAAACACGCTGTTGAAATCATTTTAACTTTGAGCGCCACTTTAGACTGCATGCAGTGCAGCTTGTGAGGTGCTGGATTAGGCTCCAGTCTCTTGGGGGGCGTGGGTTTGAATCCCACTGCTGCCAGTAGGGGTTTAACCAAGGCCAGGAGGCCCTGCATGTACTCGGAAAAAGGAGCACGCTTTCCCTGGCAGCAGCCAGGCCGCCAGAGACATGTGAGTCAAACAAGATTTGTTGTCCTCTCCCACAGCCAATCGCCTGTTTTCTAAGGCAGGGTGACTCAGTCCTGCACCTGGGCCCCATCCTGCCTAGAGAGGAACAACTCTGTCATGCGAACCGGATTCGCAGCATGGTAGAAAGAGGGAATGCTCTTTAGATGGTCATGATCATAAGTGCGCTCGCAAAAATTGCGTGACCACCAGTATGATTACAATTTTAAACCAACAAGTCATAAGTGTGTAGATAAACCAACCACTGCTCCACCAACAGAAAGTACAAATGTACATCTTAAGATTGACTACTCTTCAGAGCTTATCTCAGAGAATGGACAGATTTGAGGCTCATCATTCCTTTTCCTGATCCATTTCTTCGCCCGGCCAGGAAAGCATTCCGCCACCTGTGCCTCGGGGAGAAGAGGCCGTAGATGAAGATGTGCTGTCTATTTTTGCCCCCAACTCACTGTTAGATAGTGGGCATCAATCAGAATCGGGAGACTCCCATTCCAGATGCTGCTAGATGAGGATTACTAGGGCCCTCATTTATAAACGTTGCATATGCACAAAATTAAGAAATGTGCGTACGCTGTTTTCCAAGCACATATCTGGATTTATAAAAATACTCGTTAACCAGTAGACACTGGGCTTGGGAATATGCCACCAGATGAGCAGGACGATAGCATCATGGACAGCTTTGGGACTGGCCCATCTTGGCAAATCCATGCTGTCCTGGCAAGGAGTGTACTAAGGCTGACTGCCTGATTTCTCACCGTTTATGCTGCTGCACATGCGACTCATATGGGTAATACTTTGGCTATTCACCTGGCGGCCTTATAGAAAACAGCGTGTGTGGAAGATCAAGATTTCAAAATGTTAATTGATTCGGCTTTGGTAGCGCATTCACAACAAACACGTGATGTAAGTGAGTTTATGTCATCAGCTGTCTTATGTCACAGGCAGATATGGCTGGCTCAGACTTCTTTGCCATAATGAGCAAACTGATGAATTGACCAATCATGTCTTTCATCCAGATTCTCAGGAAATGTTGGACAGACCTGAGCATTCATACATTGAAGGAGATTGTTCAAAGGGCTTGCGGCAATTCCCCGGCCTTTAAACAAAGGTTTAAAACGCCTCAAAGGCCGCAATGACCTGCCTGATATTGACATGATGTGGTGGCCCTGCTGGTGTCCAAGAACATAGCTTTCATGTCAACAGTCAGATTCCCACATCACTTCCCCGAAGGGTTGTCCATGGTAACTCATGGGTACCAACTGCAGTTTTACCTCCCTTTTCCGGGATCCAATGGATACCCTTTTTGGAGCCAGTATTGGTGGGGGAAGTTCAAAGTGTGTTGGAAAAAAAGGAGCCATTTCAGAGGTGCCTCCCAGCGCACAGCAAAAGGGGGTTACTCCACAATTGGGAAATAATGGGTGGTCATCGGCCCATTCCCAACCTCGTGAGTCTCAAATAATACTTAAAGGTACTCCCATTCAAAATGATTCACCAAGAGTATTACTCGAATGGTCTCAGGCTTTAGCCCCCTTCAGTTACAGAGTATCAAAATTCTTCCATATCTAGACGATTGGTTGATCTGCATCCCCACTCTAAATCAAGGAGTAATGGACACCGAGAAAGTACTGGCCCATATTCAATCCCTTGGCTCCACTGTAAACTGAAAGAACAGCAGTCTCCAGCCTCGACAACAAGTGAACTTTCTCTGGATCCATTTTGATTCTGTGACAGTCTCACCTCAGAGGGCCAACAGTTTGGGAAAAGCATTAAGACATTTCCAGTCAGGAAAACTGACTGCGCAGGTAAATGCGCGCAAATTACAGAAGTTGTTTTGGCTGATAGCAGCAGCATCAGTGGTGATTCTTCTGGGCCTATTGAGAGCGCGTGGCACACAGTGTTGGTTTAATTCATTTCATCTCCATCCAATAAAGACAAAGGAGTAAAGCTGTTGGTAACACAGTTCCGCATGAAGGCTCTGCTCCCCTGGAGGAACAGAGACTTTCTTCTCAGAGGAGTTCCACTAGGAGTTCTTCCTCACAGAAGAGCAGTGATCACAACAGATGCATCACTGACATGCAGGAGAGCTGTCTGGTAGGGCTGGTCATTTAGGGGCACGTGGAAGCTCCATTGGTCTTTGGAACACACAAATGTGCTCAAACTAAAGGCAGTTTCTTGCCTCAAGGGGTTGCTACAGTTCATGGAATGGTACTCCCTTATAGATACAGGAGGACTGCTCTGGCCTAGGTGTTCTCAAAATCTCAAGAATGGCCAACCGGATTGTTGTATGCTTTTCACACCTCTTGCCGTTGTTTCCTCAAACGTCATTGTCAAAGCTGAATTGGAGGACAAATCCTGTAACTCCTCTTTCATTCAAAGGCTCACATGGCTAATCCTTTCTATTTTAAGAATCAACCAGGCCACAGATTACCCCAACACATGTCTACATTTGTATTTAAACCGAGCTGAGTATGTTTGATATAAAGATGCAGACTAAGAGAAACGGGTTGCACCCTAAATTACATTTTAATAATAAATCTACCTATAAATGAGTTTACAGTGCAACTGTATTTATACACAATACTTTATGAAAAGCAAAACTGCAAAACAGTTCACCCAAAAATAAATGTAATTTACTCACCCTCGTGTTGTTTCACATATGTATGCTGATTTGTTTTGCATTAAACACAAAAGGACATTTCACACTTATCTTTTACGACACAACAACAGTTAATAGTGACCATCATTCAAGCTCCAAAATAGCATCATAAAAATGCAATAATATACATAATACAAATCAGAAACTCAGAAGTCATATGAAATTGTTTTCATAGCGTCACTGGGCCACAGTGTTTACAGTTGGACACTGACCTACTAATGGCTCACTAATGTCTCTGTACTGTATATTAAACATCAATAAAACTACATACGTCACCTTAAGCACAGACTGTCACCGTCATCTGATGTGCAGCAACTGGAAGCATCTCTCTCTTATTGTCATAGCCGTGTAAAATGAGCTTGTCCGGGGTTTATTTTTAGTGTGCAGCCTCCAGCTGTGTGTCAGAGTGATGAGACGCTGCTGACACTCCGTTCCACACTCTTACTGTTCACACTTAAATAGGCCAGACTGACTGTGACGAGAGAAACAAGCATGCCAGACATCTACAGAAAACCCCCCAAAATCAGCCGCACTGCTTCATCACGCCAATAACACTGTGAAATTTTCAGATTTGAATCTGCCTATGTCAAGCCAGATTAGAATTCATAATTCACACGCCCAGCTCAGCAGATAGCCTACCATCATACGTTTCATTAGTAAACTTTTCTTGGTAAACACTGTTTAATCCTATGAGCACACCTAAAAAGAATCGAATCATTAATCACAATCGAAAAAATATCATCGGGAACTGAATCGAATGGTTCAGAATTTGCTAAATCGTTCTCGAATTGAATCGAAAAAATATGAATCGTGAATTGATTCGCTGTCTACTCAAAAGATTCACATAGCTCAGTTTTATAGCAAAATTCAATCAATCAATTCAAGTGGCAACTTGTTGAAAAAACAGTAGAACTTTCAGAAATATATAATATTTTTTTCGCTAAATCAGCATTTTAACTGCGGATAGAATCAGTAAAACACTTGTAAACAATGTGTCAAGTAACGTTTACCTCAGGAAAGCCATTATAATGAACTCTAATGATCATTTTGCTAAATATATTACATATTCATTATATTTTTACTTTACATGCAATATTGTAGAAATATATGGACAGCATTCCTTGTATAGTTTACAGCTTACCATATATATTTCCAAATCAAAATGGAAATTGAATGGTGAAATCTGTATCAATACCCAGCCATTTTCCTCAGATTTTCCAACTGCTAGTTCCACTAAATGTTCCTGGCCAGGGTGGAAACTTCTTGACAGTAATGCCTTGTGTGTGTGTTGACTTTGCAGACTGGACTAATAGTGGCATGCTACCAAGGATACATGGATGTGGTGGTTGCTCTCTCCCAGTGTCCTCACCTGGATGTGAACTGGCAGGACAATGAAGGCAATACAGCCCTCACCACTGCTGCTCAGGCGGGTAAGAGCGATCAAACAGCCTCAATCCAAATCACTACCTGCACATATTTACATTTAGATTACTATAAAGTTTAAGTAACTAGTGTCTCAACATTCAAAGTAAATGGATGAGTGTGAAAACTTCCAAATACTACTAGAAATTAACCGCTGAGTGCCCTAGAAGTGTTGTTACATATTCAACAGCTGACTGCATTTCCATAATTCTCCTGAACAATTGCAGGTCACATCACAATCACTAACTACCTACTCAACTACTTTCCCGGGCTTGACATCGAGAAGAGGAACTGCCACGGTTTCACCGCTCTGATGAAAGCTGCTGTACAGGGTCGAGTGGAATGTGTCAGAGCCCTGATGCTGGCAGGTACTCGAGCCTCAGATCACTGTGCGATAGACTGACAGACGTGCCAGGAAACACTACAAAGTAAAGCAGCTGTTATATGATTAGCTACAAGACAAGGATAAAATGCAAACAAAAAAATCATACCACAGATTTACTAACTGATTTTAAAGGGATAGTTCACCCCAAATTAAAAAAAGTTGTCATTATTTATTTACTCTTATGCCATTCTAAATCCATATGCTGTTATTTTTTTCTGTAGAAAAAAAATGCAGCTCTTGCTATACATTGGCACTTAAAACAACTATATTACAAATCTGCTGGAGTCACACAATAGTCACACAAGTTTTTTTTAAATTTAATTTAATTTAGGCTCTTGTTGTTACTGTCTTTTTAATATTTTATTCTTTAGTTTTTTGCTATACTTTATTTTTTTCTAAAAAAGATTTTATATTCTGACCTGTGAAGCTACAGTTTATGTATGATGTGTGCCATACAAATAATAATACTTATTACAAACAATAATTATACATTTTAAAATATTATATATATATTTTTATTTGTTTATGCTTTTTCCCTAAAGTGATTTATGTTGCTGACCTTTGAAGCTGCAATTTTATGAATGATGTGCCACCGAGCAAACTCTTACAAAAATATACTTTTTTGACCTTCTATTTATTTTTTTTTTTTAAATTTCTAACGTTTTTTTCGACCTGTGAGCATACATTTATATGTAAAATGTGCGCACTCAATAATGTTTTTTTTAAAATACAAATTGTTTTATTACATTTTAATTAATAATTAATAATTTTATTTTTAGCTATGCTTTCTTTTTTACTCTAAAATGCTAATAATTTTAGGAGAAAAAAAGAAAGCTAGCATAACAAAAAAGTAACATGGGCTCTCAGCGTCATTCTAACAAGAAGCTCTGGTTAGTATTACATTTGTCTCATACAAATTATTTATATGATATTAATATGACAATCTATTACAATATATTTATCATTATTGGCATTTATCCTCTGTGAATAATGAATTAAATGCCATATAACTTAAGACATGTAGTGCAAGAAAGTTGTGAACAAGCCATATTTGCCACTTTTTTTGGTGTGTTTGTTGTTGTATGGCATAATGATTCTTCCAAATTTAGTTATTTTGTTATAGTCAAATGAATTATAGTCAATAATAGGAATTATTAAAAAATAATTGCTTAACTACATTTTACTGCTAAAGTTACCACTATTTTGAGTGTTTTCGCATGACACAACAGTGGTCAGGTGGCACAAGTCGGAGCAGATTCCTAGTTGTATTATGAGTTCTAGGAGGATGCGAGCGCTTTTCACAAGTCAGATTTTTTATGGTAAGAACTAATTCTAACTCCAATCACACAATCACATTTGCTTTCTTGATCAGGAGCTGACATAGATGCCAGGGACAACGGGAGGAAGTTCACTGCGCGAGAGTGGGCCATCTTTACAAGCCGCTATGACACTGTGTTCGCCATGACGCGGCTGATGCAGCAGCCGTGTGCGGATCAGTTCTGCGACACCTATCGGTCTGAGTGGCCCCTTCTGCCTGCGCTGTTGGCCAAAGCTCAGGCGCCCAAAGGCTGCATTCAGAAAATTTCAGAGACACTACGTGACTTCTTTGACATCAGTAACGTCACCGAGGCATCAGAAGACGGGGTTCTGGATCACATGGTGCGCATGACAACATCGCTGGGGAGCCCGTTCATCGCAACTGCGTGTCGAACGGTGTGTCCCGGCAGCCCGCCCTGTGTGGGAAAACGCCGGTACTCTGTTCAGGAGATACTAAAAAAACAACGCATCGAGCAGCTGAAAAGTTTGCGACCCGAGCGCCTCGAGAACTACAAACGTCTCTTCCAGAACTCCCGCGTCCTGCTGGTGCCCAAATCAAAAGATCGTCGTGCGAGTCTGCAACCCCAGGCCCAATCAGACGGCTCCTCCTCTTCCTCCCCGGGCATCCGCAGGGCCAGTCTGCTCCCCTTACACCTGCTGAGGAGGAGCAGCGTTAGGCCAGGTATGGTGGTGCCCAAGCTGAGGATTACCAAGGCTCCTTCGTCAACCTACGTGCCGGAGAAAGTGCGGCGGAAAAGCAGCTGTGTAGACGACCAGTTCCTCCAGATCCCAAAGTGGAGATACAAAGAACTGAAAGAGGAGCGAAAGAAAGCAGAGGAGGCGGAAAGGAAAAGACTGGAGGCCATAACGAAAAGTCAACTCACTACAGGCAAAAGGAAATAAATGTGTGCAGACACACTGCTCACTGTTTTATACTTGAAATGCAATTTTGATGTTGGATTCAAATTTTTTTTTTTTAAAGACAATTCATATTTATAAAGCTTCTCAACTACTTTTTACCCTCTTTAAAATAGGGTAAAGTGAAGGATTTAAAGTGGACAGCTCCTTTAATCCCTTTTCATGTGTTTTGAGCATCAAGAAAATAGCTAATATGGGTAAACTACTAAAACCAGATGCTACTTTATGTTTACATTCTTAAAATCGGGTTCTTTGATTTTTTTTAGAGTTGTCCAAATGCTAGTGTTGTCTCAGATTTAACCGTAACATTGTGAATGTATTTAACAGACATACTTTGTCAATACCTCATTTTTAAACTATTTTTCTAAACATTGTAGATGTTAATGGTATTTCGGCAGCAGATCTGTCTGTATTTGCACACATTTCAGAGACAAATGCTACAGACAATCACCAGCGAGTAATGAAAGACGGCAAAAGAGGTAGTGATATCATGGATCAGCATCTTATTTGATTTTTTCTGAATATTTAATAATTATTTATACTACTAAAGCACTCTTAAGTTCATTACTTTAATGACTATGTTCTGAACCTAGAAAAAACAAACATGTATTGTCTTTTACCAAATGGTATTTGCAACATACACAGCTGCCTGTGATGGAGAGGTGCATTTACAAAAAGCTAAACATTTCTTTGCATGTCAAAGTAAATAGTACTACATGAAAGCCAACCCAAATGTATACAGGTTTAAAAATATATGTCATACACACTACTGTTCAAAGTTTAGGATGAATGAGATGCGTTTTAAAGAAATTAATACTTTTATTCCGCAAGGACACATTAAATTGATCAAAATGACAGTAAAAACATTTATAATATAAAAAAGATTTATGTTTCATATAAATGCTGTTCTTTTAAACATTTTATTCACCAAAGAATCCTGAAAAAAAAAAACGGTTACAACAGTTATAATAATCTATGATAATATATCTAGTACTGTATCTGGCTAGTATAGTGGATAGGGGTAAACACACCAAAACTTGATTCTCAATTGTAATTGTCACAGTATTACTATATGAAACATTAAAAATTTTTTTTGTTTTTTTTTAAAAACAGTTATTCTAAAAAGGAAAAACAACAAAGTGATTTATATATAAACAGTTATTCTAATTTATATTTCACAGTATTACTGTATTATTTTAAAATTAATAAATGGCGCCTTGTTTGAGCAGAAGCGATTCTTTAAAACCTAAAAAAATGTTAGCCATTGAATTAGTAAAACCAATAATTTCCCAAAAACAAGAGCTTGGTGGCAAGCTGCGCCAGTGGCTCCCAGCCTAATGTGAAATTAACTTTGCCTCAGATATGGGGGGACGTACCGTGTACTAATAATATTATAAACGCGGACAACTATGATTATTAATATTCTTAATATTTACGGGCGTGGTATCCTGGATATCTTGGTATATGAAAATGCAAATAATGTGCAGCAAAGTAAGACTTTACAAAGGTACTGTACTGTACATTAGTAAATATTTTCCTCCCTCATTTGCTAATTTAATATGTAAATTATTTCCCTATGATTCGATTTAACCTTGACATGACATTTACTCCTAACATGGGCCCTATTATAAACACATAGGAGGCATCCTGAAATATTAAACATATGTTTTTTTCATTTCTTTCTCGCAGGAGGCATCTTAAGTAAAAAGTGGTACAACTTACTCCGCTATCCCTTATGATTTCTTTGAGCTGGAAACAGTTAATCCAAATTCAAACATATCACAAAAAAATCTCAGATATGAATGCTTCTGTATGCAGAAAAATGCAATGTTAATTTTAAAGAATGTGTAGTGTTATCTGTTTGAAATATCTTCTCACTGACTGTCACATCATCTCAACAGCACCACTGTGCCTCGGTGTCCAACAAAACTCACTCCACACTGCTGATTTCACAAAGATGCAAAGACCAGTGCACACCTAATGTCAGGTCACCCTGTTATCTTAAAATAACACTGTGTTTACACTACTTTAGGTTGTAAACCAAAAGTAATGACCAGCAATGCTTAGAAGAAAAATCTCAGTGTAACTTTTGAATAAAAACTACTTTATAAATCCAAAGTGTGACTCCATTTATTGAACTTTGAGCAGGAGTAAAGGTGAAGCACACACCTTATTAAGCTATTGAGGTCACCGGCACGAGCTGACAGACACTGAGGGACTTATCAGTCTTGCAAGGTCAGCACTTGCCTCAGGACAACACTGTATGAAAAACAATGAAGTGCCCTCTGCTGGAGAACCAAAGCACTGACGTGGGATCTGTGGTAGCTCTGATAGCCTATCAAAGACAAATACACTGAGAAGGCCTGACTGTCAGATAGACCCCAGGGTTTGGGTCACTCTGAACTGGCTTCAAAACCAGTGCTCCATTTCCAGATACCATGCTGAGGAAAAGTACAACCTTGACCTGAAACATGACATTTCGTAAGGGTTTAGCTCCCACTCATGCCTTTAAGGTTCACCTTGTCCAAGTGGGAACAGCAGGTTTGGCCAGCTGGTCTGCTAACGGCACGTATGCATAAGTCTTGCTGCTTTGGGCCCAGTACATGCTGTGGGAACAACCTGAAGTTTGTGGCAGCTGCTGGCTCTTATCGACACCTGAGTGGAACACAAAGTGAATGGAGCGAGATAGGAGGAGAGCTGGAGAACATGATATAATGAAACAGAGGAAGAGAACGGGGCAAATCCTGAGTGGCGTTAGGTTTGGTGGCTCAGCGCCGCTGAGGAGAACAGGAAGCTGACGGGCTTTGCCACGCTCTACTAGTTCATAGACCATGAAAAGTAGGCCATGGGATTACACATGAACTTTTCCTGCTGAGCTGATTGTATATTCTTACTAACATTAATATTTAATAGGACAAAACAGACATGGCAATTGTTTTTTTAAATTTCAATGCATGCAATTCGAGTACTGAAATTCCTCTACTTTTTACTCTCACAACTTCTACAATCTCAGCCAGATTGCCTGTCATGAACAGCTTCATACTGAAGGGATAAAACGATGTTTTGAAGATAATTTTAACCTTGTGTAACTTTTTCTATTATCTTGGATTCTTGCAAAACACACACACTTGCGTGTATATAATATATATATATATATAGGATACAGTATATATATACACACACACATACACATATACAATCATATGTAATTCTACGCATGATTCTTTAAGCAACATTGAAATTCGTCCTTTTTAATCTATTAAATGTCTGCCACTAATTCCATATAATAAAGTTATGTAAATTTAAATACATAGAAGACAATTTGATTCTACTGAAGTTTAATATGTCTGTATATGTATACCCCACACCACACACGGCTATCTTATTTACCCCCTCTATATTTGTTTTACATCATTTGCAATATTTCAATACTAATTATTTTGTCTGGGAATGTATTCTCCAAAAATTTAGTCCAAAAAACCCAGTAACGCACTACATACTCTGTCATTACAGTTTGTAAATCATTTCATCCTTACATTTTACGACTTGTTTGTGAAAGCACTGATATTTCCATCAGGCAATGCAATTCTATCTTATGAATGTGTTTTCAAGAGCGAAAAGGCATGTACGGTTTTATATTAACTCTTTATTCAGATAGCCACACCTAGTACCTAATGCCTAATATACAACATTCACCGACTTCAAAAAAAAATTTTTTTTATACAACTTACATCTCTCTGGAACTATTTATGTAAAACAAAATTAAAACAATAAAACACAGCTCCACGCATCCCTCGTGAAGTGAACCCACATAATTAACATGTTTCTGATTAGTGATTTGCAATGGAGCTTTCAATTTTAGTGTTGCAATGATCTACAGGTAAGAAACAGGAAAAGGAACGCGTGTCATGATACTGTTGGAAACAGGACACTTGCAGGCACAGACGGAAGGGGGAGGGGGGTGTACGGAATGCTTGATGGCAAGAGATCCCTGGCAACCTGAGCAGGTGTTTGGGGTGGTGTGGTCCTGGCCCTGTGCGGGGGGCCGGGGTGGTCTAGAGTTGTGTGAGGCTCACTTCCGGGGCTGGTGGATGTGCTGGTTGATGTGGTGGGCCGGGGGCAGCTTCTGTACCGCAGGCACAGGTTTCTGATGGGCCACCTGGGCAGCAGCAGGAGTGAAGTCTTTATCCCCCTGAGAAGGACAATCAATAGAAACACAGCTAATTATAATGGTGACATGGCATGGAGTCTTGTGGTGCAGTAAAGGTCACACATCATGGACCTAAGTCATGGTTCTGACCTAATCTGCTTGGCTGAAGGGTGTTTCGATAGAGTGGCTCTGTTTTGTCAACTCAGGTCAGAAGTTTTTCAAAAGCCTTGTGAGCCAAGTTGCATCATAAGACCAGTGGTGTCATGGTTCTACAGTCTACTTAGCTTACACCATGCTTTTGGAAAGCTGCCAGGACTGATGACTGACGGTCTGTGAGCCAGGCTTTATTTACTGTAATGAACTAAAACTAAACCATTATGGCCACTGTGGCCACCAAGCGGGGTGTTTTCCATGTTGTTTTCATGGGAAGCGGGCCATATTTTTAACGCCAGAAGATGACAAGCGCTGAGCCGCGCTCATCACTGTCACTTGGTTTGTAGTCGGGGCCGTCGCGAGGAGCTCGAACAAAAGGCAAAGAAAACACACGTAGGGAGGAGCGGTGCAAGTACCCCCCCCGACCACGGTCACATCTGCCTTGTACTACGATTGCTTGTCTCGAGTATCATGTCTGTACCAGATGGGATTCGTTAACTCCTAAAAAAAAAAAAAAAAAAAAAAAAAATAATATTGTAGTAGGACAAAACAAACAAACAAAAAACGCTAAAAATATTTTATTCGCAAAAGCATCGCACTGAACAACACAACAACAAAAACGTTGCGGCGCGAGCGCTCAGTTTAATTTTCTTTTTCACTGCTAAATGTTTTGGTGGACACACGGCGTTGTTGTGTCAACTGAAATCAGTGAAATAAAAAAATAAGAATATTCGTGGAAAAAAGAAATCACGAAATGGAAATGTTTTGGAATTGTGGTTGGGGGGGGGGGGGGGGCAACAACACTGAACTAACTAAGCACACAATTACTAAAGTGAGTAAATAAGCAACACTTAAACAGAAAAAAAATAAAACAGCGAAAACATCGATAAAGGAGGGGAGGGAAAAAACAAAAATACAAAAAAAAAAAAAAAAAAAAAAAAAAAAAAAAACTGAAACAAAACATCATTTCTTATAGTACTCACAAATAACATGACATTAGCACAAAATGACTAAAACTTAAGTAAAATTAAAATGAAAACAAAATGTAAAAATCTAATTCAAAATATGATTAAAACACATATTATCATATAAACAATAAATGCTGTGTTCGCAGCATTCCAGACCTGAGAATGTGAGCAGTCCAGAGTGGAAGCATTGTTTTTTGAAAGTTTTTTTTTTGTTGTTTGAATAAGAATAAGATGGAATAAGAAAACACCTGCTGGCCATATTGTGTCTGACTCAATAATAGCCAGGGTTTAAAAACTGATCAAGGAACTTAATGAAAATGAACAAAATTAAATTGAATGTAATTGTGTAATTTTAACAACTGAAAATAATTTTTTATAACTTATGTTTCTAAGGAATATCACACTCACAACTATGCTGTTGCTCAGAATGATATCCAGTACTCGAATGTGATATTGCTTAATTATGACGATTCATATCAGCAACAACAAAGACTTCAAGTATATATAATTTGGTTGCCATCTTTTTAAAATCTAAACTACTTTTTAAGAGATGCCGAGACCTCCTTGCCTTAGTTACACGTCTATTAACATGAAAAGAAAAGCGGCACACAGAAGCATCTGATGTGCAACCGCTGGATGCCCAGTGAGGATAAAAAGCAGCAGCCGCACACATTCTTCAGCATCACTTTAATCTGTATGAGAGAGTCTTTCAGAGCAAATATGTGAAGCTTTTGAAGTAGATTACGGGGTGGACAGTCCAAGACTGAACACAAGCGTGGCATTTTCTGTCTGTTTACCAGCTTGCCAGAGGACAAAAAGAGCCTCAGATGTGAGTATTTAGAGAGGAAATATTGCAGAAATTGTCTCTCTTGAGCACTATTTAGATCACTTCAAAGTAAAAGGAGCCCACTGCCTCAGTAAAAGTGCTCCATGTGCATCTAGGGTCACACACTGTGACATGCGTAATCAATCACAATGCTCTCTTATACACCTCCTTGTAAGCACAGACGGATGCATTATGTCACAGCCTCCATCAAAACACAATAAATCCTGAGACGCGGCCAATCCCGTGGCTGCGGACCAGATTAAGGTCAGCTCGGTCTGGAAAAGAGCAGAGTGGACTCTATGAGACTAGCTCTTCAACAAACCCCATACAGAGTCTCCAGAGCATTGGACTATTGATATCATCTCAATAAGTGATGCAAGACTTATCAGAGCAAACTGTCTATGTCTGAGCCTCGGGCTTGGGTGATTTTAAACATTTTAAAATGAATTTGGTGCTACTTTTGATTATTTAAAGAACCATTCACACCAGAGGCAAATAGTTGTTTGCAGGTAAATGTTTGAATATGAATAAGGTGTTCCTATAGTGCTATTCAAACGGAGTATAAACATTTACATGCTGACAATTCAATATTTTTTATATGTACAGCAGTTTAAAATGTCTAAATCAGTGATAGGCAAACTTGGCCCTTCCAGGCCACTTTCCTGCAGAGATTTGATCCAACCCTGATAAAACTCACCTGCCTGTAGCTTCCTAGTCGTCTTGAAGACAAGTGAGTTAGCTGGTTCAGGTGTGCTTGATTAGAGTTGGATCTAAACTCTGAAGGAAAGTGGCCTGGAAGGACCAAGTTTGCCCACCCCTGGTCTAAATGTAAAACTGACTGACCAATAAGATGAGAATGACATATTTAAATATGTCCATAATAGAATAAAATGATAGAAATTCTCTATTTACACTTTTTATTTGTTTACCTTACACAGTAAAAAAGGGGCCAAAATTTTACCTTTTGGGGTACAACAGCTTGTCACTGGAGCAGTACCCTTAAAATGACATATTTGTACCTTTTTCTGTGTATATTAGGTACCATGTGTTCAATTATTCTGACATTAAAGCTATAGTTCACCCAAAAATGAAGTCCCTCTTTCCTCAATTACTCCACCCTCAGTGTTACCAAACCTGTAAGACCTTTGTTCATCTTCAGAAGACTAATTAAGATATTTTTGACCCTGCATAGACAGCAATGCAACTGACACGTTTAAGGCCCAGAAAGATAGTAAGGACATCGATAAAATAGTCCATGTGACATCAGTGGTTCAACCTTAATTTTATGAGGCTACGAGAATACTTTTTTGTGCCAAGAAAACAAAAATAACAACTTTATTAAAAAATTCTTGCCACTGGAACTATTTTAACGATGTCCTTATCTTTCTGTGCCTTGATGTGGTAGTTACTTTGTTGTCTCTCATATTTATAAAAACTATCTAATTTTGTGTCCTGAGTGACAACGTTCTTATGGGTTTGGAACCGATGTGAGGGCGGTAATTAATTAAAGGTCATTTTTGGGTGAACTATCCCTTTAAAACATAAAACTGGCAATTTATTTGGACTTAAAATTAATCCTAACAGCTTGCTTGATCTGCATCCTGTCACTGTGTTTCTCTCAAAGAGCCGTTTGACGGTCTTCTCCTTTTTTCTACTCTGTCGGCAGACCAACTGGTGCATTTATACACCAGTGTCACCTAGAGTACAGGGTAGAATTTAGCCTCATGAACATTCAGGTGTCAGTCTTTGGTATGAATAGATCTTTTGCAAACAGCAGCGGTTGCTCTAAGTTGCTCTGGACGAAGCCAATAGAAAGTTAACTGGTAGACACCAACAAAACTCAAAACGTTGGACCAGAGACAACCTGGCCTAGTTTGATTTAGATGTCATGTAATCAATGGACATGTGTACCTACCTTTGTGACAACTCCTGAGACCACAACAGGTAGCTTTGGTGGGCTAGAGATTGAGGAAAATAAGAAAGCCACAGTTACAAACAGAAAGCAATACATTTAAAACAAAAAGCAAAAACGCTTTAAATATATGTGCTAGTTAATGAAGTATAAGCAAAACAGATGACAGTGTTTATGAAGCAAAACATTCTCATGTCAAACAGCAACTGATTGTAAATAAGCTTGTATATTAATCAGTCTCTGATTTTTTAGCATCATTCATTTTTTCACAGGGAATTTGTGAAGGAGAACACAAACAACTCTGTATTCTGGAAATGAATAACACCACTCATATTTTAGAGGGGGGAAAATGTTTTTCGTGGATTTCAACCAGATTTGGCTCAACAGTGCTGCCTTGTGTCTAGGCCAGACACCTTTAAACTGAATTTATTCAGACGGCGAGGGCCAAAGTTTGTGTTTGCTGGTAAGATGAGTGAAATGAGATGGAGGTTTCCAAACATTTAAACCAACTATAAACAAACGGTTTATAAGAGATCCAATACATGTGAATGTGAATTTAGACAGCAGCTAGTGAGACGTACATCTGCCTCAACAGTAAATTTTCCTCTTCTTCCATCTAAATCCTCCCCAACTACATTATTAACTAACTCATTTTACTCTTTACGTTACAGATTTTTAAAACGTGCTTTAAATGTATAGCAAATCCCACTGTATCTCAGATTGACATTCTGAATATGGAATTTTCTGAATATAAAATTTGACTTAAATGGCTGTATTTAATTAATAATTATTAAGTATATACTATATTTTAATGTTAATATTTTGAAAAGTAAACATTAAAAACGATACATATTAAAGAAAAATTACACAATTAATAATTACTGAATTATGAATGATTGAATGTGAATAGTTATGAATATTTAATGCATTATTATTAATATTGGGCGATATTATTATACTTCAGATATATTAAGATATTGTGTTGTAGTAGCTATACAGTATCACAAAGCCCAAAACACATAGCAAGGCTTTGTGACAAATCATCAGGGCTACTTATCAGCATCCGCAAATACATATTTTATTATTTTATCAACGCCGAGCTGACAGCAGATTGTCGGCTGTATGAAATCAAAGTGTGAGGCCTGTGCCGATTAGCTGAAGGTCAACAGGCAGCATCATTATGTGCACGGGAGCTCGAGCAAAATCGAGCTCAATCAGAGGCCTGACGCAGCTGTCAGCAGATGCCCTCTACTCCATATAACCGCTAGAAGGAAGCGTCTTCTCCATCCGGACACGTATCTGATCGGATGCATGGATGGAATGCTAATGCAGCAAATTAGCTACAGCCCTGATGGAAACAACATCATATAGATTTCACATTCTGCATGCGTGATCGGCATTCACCGGGCCACCAATTACAGTGGGATCAACATGATAATTATTCTTCTAATTGTAGCCTAACATGGAATACAATATCACCGATGAGTAAAACATGACAATAAACAAGATCCTGCCTAAATAGCGATTTGAACATTGGTTAACATTAACCAATAGGCCACATGGCACTGATGATGTCAACGGAAAGTAAATTGTCATTTGAATTATAGTAAAAAATTTAAATAAATACATAAAATAAAATGAAGTGAAATAATATAATATTATAAAATATATATTTTTTGGAATCGATGTACACTGAATCCACTGTTGAATCAAATATACAATAAACAATACTATAACTTACCGATTCTAAATTACATGACGTAATCCATTACATATTTCAAGTAATATAATCAGACTACTTTCAGATTACTTTTGACCTAACTCGTTTATCAAATTGATTTAAATAGAATAATATTGTGCCATATTGATATTAAAATGCAAAGAAAATATATAACGTGGACATAACGGAAAGGAAAATTTAAATGATGGAAAAGAATTGGGGAGAAATAATAAATTATGAAGAATTTATTGCTATAATGTGAATATATGTAATCAAATAATCAATTTATAAAAAAGTAACTGTAGTCTGATTGTGAGCATTTTAAAATGTAATTTAATCTAATTTCAAATACTTAATTTTTGGAATTTGATTACACAATCCAGACTGCACATAATCAGTTACTACCCAGTTCTCAAAATTTGATTTTTTTTTTGTTGGGGTCTGTGTATAACTATCCTTTACGTCTCTGGGAGCTCAGTTCTCAAGGCCTGCATGCATGGAAACTAGGGGGAGTAAACGGAGGGCTCTGATGCAAAACCAGGTACTCCAGGCAGTGGGTAAGGTACAAAATGGCCTATAAACCTTCCCGAGGGACAGGGAATTTACCACCACCATCTGAGCACAGAGCAGAAACATGGCCCCAGGCTTGTGCAAGCCGTCAGCCTCAGAAATGACTCTCATTCATTTTCCAAAGCCAACTGTTTCCCTTAAAGCACTAAGTCAGAAGAGAAGGTCAAGAGTGATAATTGACCTTGACAAGAAAAATGGTCTATTGGAAATAGAATTATAATGTCAAAGAGAAAGTTTAAAGAGTGGCCGATTTCCAGTAGCCCCTGTCAAATACTACAGTGACTGTTACACCACCACTCGCACACTGCATGAAACAGAGTTATAAAAGCAAACAGTTCAATTGTTATCACCGCGTGAGACAATCCTGATGTCTCAACATACTTGAGACTGAAAATAAATGAGGGCATTGTGAGAAAGGGCTTCATCTCTAATGCTGTGAAATCCAGTATATGTCAGAGGTTTGTGGCTTTCATCTCGCTGAGAAGCCAAGGAAACTCCAAAGATAGCTCAAGACAGTGAAAGAGAGAGAGAGACTTTGCAAAGGGATAATCTCACTTTGAGGCATAACAGTGCTGCTCAACCTGTCACATAGCTTCCTATCTTTTAAAAGAGAC
>JADLZN010001147.1:0-109692 GCA_018155175.1 Sinocyclocheilus anophthalmus | reverse complement strand
CCATCTCCTCTGTGAGAGATAAATGCAACCTGTTTGTGCATGTGGGCATCCGCTATCCTCTCAAGTGCATATAGGCTCCCATCCAGTGAACTCTGACTGAAATTAAAATGTATGAGAGAAGTTTTAATAAGGGGAGAGGTAATTTGAAAAGTCTTTGGAGGTGTTCGGAAATGTATCAATAAGAGCCAGCTAGGATTTCATGCATGAAAAGGTTTTGTTGTAATTGCCTGTACCTCTCTGATAGAGGTTTGACTTCAGTAACAAAAAACACAACAGTTTTAAAATCCGAGCAACTTCTGTCTTTTGCCACATACTAAACAATCAAATCACTGAACCTGGGGCATCTATAGTACATTTCTGCAGAATTTGGACCCCACCGCTCTGACACCCCAAAAAACCCATAATTTTATGAAACCTCAAAATCCTGCTAAGGGTCAGCGTGTGTGGCTGAGTTTGGATCTAAATTCTGCAAAAAATGTTAGATCTCGAAGTAGGATGAGAACCTTGCATATGGCAATCAAAAACCAGCACAAATCAGTAATAATCGCAATGGTTTTTTTCACAACTGTACAGAAGTTCCAAAAAGATGCTCCATTTGTTATTTTTGTTTAAAAAATGTATGCATGAAAGTTAAAAATGGATGATCAAGTTTATAAATGCAAATTTGGCTGAATGACGCACGGTGCAGGACCCCACGTGCAAACACTAGGCCACAGTTGCCTTCATTACTGTTGAAATGTGAGTATAAGCACGATTTTAGCCCGTTTTTTCACTTGCCGACAGGTTTTGCGAAATCACTGACAAATGCCTGAAATCGGACCCCCCCCGCCCCAGGGCAAAGCGGTGCTCGGTCATGCGAGTGCGAAGAGGTGACAATCAAGCCCCCACCGCCCCCCCCGCAGTGTGAATTATCAAAGACGCGATCTGAGGGAATCGCCGATGCGTCGCCTGTGAAATATTTGGAATGCTAAATATCTGGAGCTGTCGGCGATTCACAATCACGCTGTGTGCAATGATTTCTGACTGAAAAACACATCGGCGATGACCTACAGCCAATGAGAGAACAAGATACAGGGCAGAGGGAAGTTCGGGGAGGAGTTATAGACCAGAATATCAGTATTTTAATAGAAATATGAACAATTATATCATACAGAAACAAGCAAAAACATTTGCTTGACCAGCCACAACACCAGCAATTATTTACTCAAACGCTTGCAGAACACACAATACTGTTCCCTGCATCTCCTCCAGCATAATCTGTTTTTCTTTTGTCCTTGTAGCTGGAAATCAGCTCACAGACAATTTGTGGGCTATATATTTTTTTTTTAACAATTCCAGTCTCGCTCGAGAACTCAGGTCTTACGCACGCGGGTTCTCGCGTTATTTCCTTATCACTTCTCGCGTGTGTTTTGTTGTGAAACGTAGTTTGCGGACCAGACAGAGCTGTCAGCGATTCTTTCTATTGTGAAGTCATGCAGTGTGTGTAACCTCCTGACTGTGCCGGTGTACGAGATTTTCGGTTTCCGAGATTTTCAGTTTCAGTGGGCGGAGCATACATGAATATTAATGAGTTCCCGGACATGCGCGTGGAACCAAGTGGAACTGAGAATTTCAGTTCACGCTCCTTGTATCTCAGCAGGTTTAATGGGATATATATATATTTTTAAAAAGGTAAATATATTTACAGTGTTGCACAAACTACATTTGTTTATCATTTCCTAACAGTTTATAATGTTTTTATTAGTTTACAGTGCACGTTTTGTGCAGTCGTCCCTGACTGAATGATTGCAGGCATTATTTGTGTAATGTTAGGATAAAGCACAACAAACTCAGGGGGGGGGGGGGGGCAGTTTTGGGGTTTTAAGCTATACATGATTTAGTTCTCTGTTGCTCTCTAGTTTGAGCTTGCGATGCTTTAAACTGGTCTGTTATTAGTGGTTATCATTTGTTGAATACATCACTGCCTGCAACAATTGAAATAAACCTATAAACGTATCTGTGGACATTATTATTTTTTTTTTTGTATACTGGTGTGATGATCCATGTCTTAACTTACCCTGTTCAACATTCTCCATGCTGTCTGGTTGTGAATTGTCTGCTGTCTGGTTGTAAACTATGATACAATCATACACTGCTGCAAAAACATGTTGCTGAAATTTCTTTCTTTCTTTTTCATGTTTCCAATGTAAAATTTTGTAAAAACATTTTTTACAAACAAATGTAAATTTACCAATTAAGATTAACACAAGGTTTATGGTTCCATTTGCACAGTGAAACCAACAATCCCAGAACACCTGGATGATTACAGCTACAGGTTTCCAATAGTAGCGCAGATGCAACTACCATTTCAATTATTTATTTTTATGCTCTTCTGTTACCTTTTAAGTTTTAAAACTGTCATCTTCTGGCAATGAATGAAATGACGTTCATCACTATATCAGTGGCCTAATAAACATTTTGCAGCCTACACTGACGTTATTCTGTCATTTGTTCTTTGACCATGTGTTGCACTGTATCTGGATGATACACGATGATCATTGATACAAATGCATGGTCTATTTTGATGCACAACAAACACTCATGCAACATTATTTATAGGCTAAGTCATAAAGTTTCATAAACATATATAATCTTAATTAGGCTTTTTTTCTACATAAACTGTTCCCTCCTGGTGGAATGACCTGCCCAACTCAATCCGAGTCTTTAGCCATCTTCAAAAAACGGCTTTCCTTCAAACATCTCTTACATCTATATTGACCTCTAACACTTGCACTCCTTGATTAGTTTTCAAACTGCTTGTGCTCTTTAAAAAAGGCCTCTACCATAGCTGTTCTATTCTATCTACTTGTTTTCGTTTTGTTGTGTATGTGTGTTGGTGTGGATGTTGATGTTATGTGAGACAGTGACATTTTGTTTTAAAAATATGAATTCAACAGTGATTCACACTCAAAATCCAGGAAAATGTTAGTCATGGAGGATGCGATTAATAAAGTAAAGTTTTCCTGAATTTTGAGCATGAATCACTATTGAATCCTTGTTACAAACTAAAAAGATGTATGCACCAAAACAAGACAACATAGGAGACAAGAGAGTGTGATATAAACATCCTTGTTGAATCTGCTGTATAAAAATATGACATAAAGCAAAAAAAGAGACATTTCTTAACTTGATTATTGATCATGACATTACCATTCAAAAGTTTAGGATTACTATGATTTTTTTTTTTTTTAAGAAATGTATATTTTTGCTCTTCAAGAATGCATCAATTTAATAAAAATGACAGTAAAGACATTTATAATGTAAAAAAATTATATTTCAAATAAATGCTGTTCTTCTTCTGAACTTTCCATTCATCAAGGAATCCTGTCGCTGTATAATGGTTTCCACACTTCATTAAGCAGTACAACCATTTTCAGCTGTGATAATAATCAGAAATGTTTATTGAGCAGACAATCAGCATATTAGAAGATTTCTGAAGGATCATGTGACACATGAAGACTGGAGTAATGATGCTGACACACACGGGGAAAACCTTTATTTTAAATTGTAAAATTATTCCACAATATTAATGTTTTTTAATATTTTTAATTGATGCAGTTGGTGACATGAACAAAGAACCTTACTAATACAAATCCTTAGAACAGTATTTTATATATCATATCAAAACAAGCACACTCACACTTATGAACATTTGTTAATTAAATTATTTTTTAACATGAAATTAGTTTCTTATTCCATTCCATAAAATGCAGTGAAGTATTTGTTTTCTCATTTACAGTGTACCAAATATAGGCTACTTTTTAAACTTGTGTCCATACAATTTAGCTTAATCCAAAATTGTACTTATTAAAGGAACACTTCATGCTTGTGTGTGTGGTCTTAGATCCCTATTCATTTAGTAAATACAGCCTAACAGTTTAAGAACAATTACACCAGGATAGATGAAAAACGATCCACAAATACAAGTTTATTTCAGCTGTTGTATTTAAATGAAAACAACTAACAACAGACACAGTTTTAAAGCATTGCAAGCTACAGCACAACGAACTGAAATCAAAGTAAGTTACAATAGCTTAAGTGTGCTGAATGTCTGCAATCATTCATTCAGCGACGACTGCACAAAACCTGCAAACTAATGAAAACATTATAAACTGTTACAAAATGATGAACAAATGTAGTTTAGGCATAGGGTTGTGCAACGCTGTAAAATATTTACCTTTTTTAAAATATACCATTAAACCTGCAGAGATACAAGGAGAGTGAACTGAAATTCTCAGTTCCACTTGGTTCCACTTGCAGAAAACTCATGAATATTCATGTATGCCCCGCCCACTGAAACCAAAAATCTCGGAAACCAAAAATCTCGTAACACCGGTCCATCGTGCAATGTGAAAACCACGGTGACCCGACGACTTTGAAAATCGTGCAGTGTGAACTCGGCATAAGTGAGAGATTGGAAAGAGCGAGAGCAGTGGAGAGAGGTCAGAAGTTGCAGTTGATGGACAAATATCAAAATGGCTTCCATCGCAGGTGTCCACATCCTCTTCATTAGAGGCCATGGTTTCATAGGTCACTACATCCTTAAAAATAAAGGTGCTTCAAAAGGTTCTCCAAGCGATGCCATAGAAGAACCCATTTTTGGTTCCACAAAGAACCATTCAGTCAAAGTTCTTTAAAGAACCACCTAGCTACATTTTTATATTGAAGAAAACTCGTTCGCCCCATAATGAACTTTGTGAAACAGAAAGGTTTTCAGCTGTTAAAGGTTCTTATTGGGAACCATTAGGACAAAAGTTCTTCTATGGCATCGTGAAGCAACTTTATTTTTAAGAGTGTAGGTTCACAGCAGGCTTGTAGAAGCCTGAAAATATTGGTCGAAGTGGTACGCACAAGGTTTCTGTGGGGGTTGTGTCATTTAAATAGAATGAACTCAGGTTATGTGCTGCTGGTCGAGGGGTTCTGAAAGAAAAGACTTCCTTCCTGCCTGCCAAAGGCCCCTGCGTGAGTTGGCGGAATTTTGATGTTCTCTTCGGCCGTATCATCGAGGTGCCTTTGGGAGGAGAAGCGAAACGAAAAACAGACCAGACAAACAGACATGCTACCGCTCATATCAGGCAAATTTCAGAAAGCTAAGAAGCAAGATGGGTTAATTCATCGAGGCCAGACTCTTTAGGGCTCTGAGCAAGCGGGAGAGGTGTTTATTACCCCAGCATGAGAGGCCTTTCAAAGGCTTTACAATTCAACTCCCCCTGAATCTTTCATCTGTCTGGCTCGTGCAGCCCTGCGTCGCCGTTTTACTTCTTATATTAAGATCTGTCCTGCATAAGTGTGAAAAAAACGGTTGACGCAGTTTTATGCGTCAAAGGAATAGGAATCTTCGAACCATATGGGGCGCGTGGCAATATCGGTAGTATGGCTTTCCATACTTGTTATCCTTTGTCTTGTTCCTTCGGTGTTCTTTGAACACCGATGGACACTTTGCTTAACAGGTTGTGTGGCAGGTCGGCATTACTCGTTCCAAACCGTGGAAAAGCTCTCAAGAATGGGGCATCAACATACAGGGTGGATTTTCAAATTCCGGTCTGCAGTGCAACTTCACAGAGTCCATTTTCCAGCTGCAAATGTTGCGCTGGACGTAAGCAAAGAAAGGTCTCCACTAATGTCACAGCACCTTTGTTTAAGGAATCTTCACCATCGCCTCAGTAGCAAATTAACAGTGGGCCTGCAGTTGGTTTAATTCTGTACTCTCTCATGCTAATATCGGACAGACTGGAAGGGACAATGTGCATTTCAGGACGGCAACATGTTGTTACAAACTGTACCATGTTTTTATTAAAAAGTAAAAAAAAAAATTCAGATTCTAAGTTGTTGTTTTAATTAATGCAAAATTATTATCAAAACAATGATACTCAAATAATTCATAAAACTTGTCATTTAATTAATACGTTAAAAAGTAACAATTAAATGTAATATTCTTTCATGTTTGGTGAACCAACGTGATGTTTGAAGTTTATTGTTGAAATTAAAACATGGTTAAAAAGAGATGTGATATTTTTTTTTTTTTTCATTTGTTCTTTTTAATAAACTGTATTGAGTAGTATACTTTTGGAGCTGGTGAAAATGTTGTCTGAGCAAGTAAAAATGTAAACCACTGGCAAATATAGAGAGGGCAAATATTGACCAAATAGTTAGATCAACCAAACTGGGGTCCAGACCAAGAGCACTACTTTAATGACGACTGCCCAGTGTGCTGTCAAATATATTGTGCTGTTTCCACTTGAGTCAGGTAGCCATCTGAAATCCAGCAAATCTGACAGTTGGCCCTCTGAAGCTGAATTAGACACAGACATAATTATTTCTCTTCGGATGAAGAGACGCTGGAGAGATAAGATTGGTCACACTCTCTCTATCTCTGTGTGAATGTGTGTGTGTGTGTGTGTGTGTGTGTGTGTGTGTGTGGTGTGTGTGTGTGTGTGTGTGTAGTGTGGGTGTGTGTGTGTGTGTGTGGTGTGTGTGTCTTTGGTAGGAGGTCTGCCAAGGATATGTTTGACTAGAAAGAAGGCTGCCCCAACCAAGCGAGATTGTTAGGCTGTTCGTGGTGGTTTTTCTTACCTCCGCAAACAGAGTTACGAATGCATGGAAAACACTCTTCTCGATGTGTACTATGTGTACTGCCCCCGGAGCATGTTATGACTCCAATTGTGGTTGTTTATGCGCTCAGAGGAATCATAAGGGGACTTTATAGGACATGACATGGCATCTAAAATTCAGATTGAAATTCAGACTGCAAGATGCCACAGACGTGGTGAACAAAGAAGGTCTAGTGGCCTGATACACCTCACCATCTCTCAATTCATGCCTTTGGCAGACCAAGATTCTTTTGAGTGAATAAGTCCTCAACCCTCTAAAGAGATTACAGTACACTCACAGTTCCTATCATTAAAACTGAATGCTATAATGCCGAAAGCATCTTTCAATAAGTCAGCTTTGGGAATAGCCATACCCTTCTCAAGTTAACTTTGAATGAGTAATATTTTGGGCTGGAGGCTGCATTGATTATTATGTCCTCGCATCTATACTATGGCAAGGAGCCCATTATTTTTCCTGGTGCACAAACAGGGTTATAGAAATTAAATTTTCATTAAGTACAAGTTTTTAAACTATCGTAAGTGAATATATGATCTGTGAGTGCTGTTGACGTAATGATATATTCTGAACATTTTGAGGCCATGTAGAGGCGATTTTCCCCAATCCCCACCAGAAATGAGCATTATATTTAAGTTTATTATACCACTCCATCAGGCTCTTAAATTAACCATACATACCCATTTACAGGCATATTTCTGCACGTTTACATTTAAAAATAAGACATCTAGTTTTTCTAGTTTAGATCACTGGTTAAGTCTCCAATGATACAAACAAAACCATACTTATTGTATGTAAAAATACTGTAATATTGTCCTTGCAAAGGAGTTTGTCTTCTTGTCAGAGCTGAAACGCCCATATAATTTTTTAGGAGCCAAATTATTATTTTCTGCTATAACCTGATGCTCACAGATACATAATTGCATTAACTGCTGTGCTGTATAAATTATGAAAGGCAGCATGCAAAGTGACATTTGTGATTAATATCTAGAATCATGGCATAATAATCATTCTGATATAAACTGTCAAGGGATATGATATGACACAGACACAGTGGAAAAGCAGTTTATTGTTGTGGATAATGCAGATTGTGATTAATTTACATGTGTAGAACATCAGTTTAAATGTCTTTCTGTCTGTCTATCTGCATTGTTGTTGCATGATGGAATCAATACTGAGGTATTATACTGAGATGCCTTGGGCGTTAAAATGTGAAATTATATTTTACAAGACCAGGGTTTCCGCGGGTCTTAAAGAAGTCTTAAAGTCTTAATTTTAGTTGTATCAAATTTAAGGCCTTAAAAAGTCTTAAATTGTCCAAGAAAGACTTAATTATGATTTCAAGAGGTCTTAAATTTGGGGACTGAAAGACCAGAATTGCGATATGGCTTTGTGACGATTAAACTGCTATGATTTCATTAAATAAACATGATTATGTTTATTCATCCATGTCCGGTTCTGCGCTGCTTTGTGTACAGCAGTTACCCGGGAAACAGTTATATTTCTACCAAACGCTCCACCTGCTGTCAGAATGAATGAGCATTTTCAATAGAACTGATGTTTTGTTCCGAGTTCAGACAAATGCAAAAATCGACCCATGTTTTTACCCTGCAAACAAGCAGAGATTTAAATGTGAACTGGTGGATAGATAAGAAGACAATGCATTATTAAAATCTAAACCGTAAGGTGTGCGATATATATGGTCTGCGCTAATATGGTAATGTGGGCTAATAACGATGTGCGATTTGATATTATCGAGTATATCGTGAAAAGCAAACAAAACACCTACAGAGTGCGTGCTTATATTAGATGATGAAGCCTAGCAGGTTAGACTAGTGCGCGTGCGGTCTTTCACTGCATGAATTAGTCTATTAAAATGCGTTTAGAATTATCACATAATTCAAGATATGGGGCAGAAAATGTATATATTTATATCATTTCATATAGTTAATATCACACGAAGAGTGCCGTTTTTTTTCTGCAAAAGTCAGCATGATTACAGATGTGATATTGATTTTATACAACAGTTCAATAAACAATAAATTAATATCAAGAGACTTACGTTTTAGACACCATATTTCCTGTTTGTGCTCCATTTCTCCAACAAAAATCATTCCAAGCACAGCCACCACAGCACAGTTGTTTTGTGTCTCTGAGCAACATGATGGTGTTTCATTCCTGACTGAATCACCTGTTTAAATGATTTGGATCAATCGCAATGACTCACTTAATAGTGACATATGCCTGCCCCACTGGCTTTTAATTTAAATGGTAGGTAACTGGGTGTAATTGTGTAAATAATTTCAAACATCAGTTTTCAATGTTTTATGTTTAAAATATCAAAACATTATTTATGCATTTGTAACTGCAGGTTAAAGTATTTCATGTCCCTCAAAGCTGCATTAAACAGTGAGTAAATACATCTAAATGCCACTTCAGACACAGCTTCTGTGCTTCCTCTGCATTGCAAAGATGAATTTTGTTGATACGGATTTCATTTGCTTGGTAACAGCCCAAATGCAAGAATTTCAATCAAAAGATGGTACATACTTTTAGAAAAAATGTCTTAAAGGTAAAAATGGCCATAAAACTTGTTGGAAATGATTAATTTCTATCACTGCTGTGAACACACAGAATATGAAGAATATAAAAAAAACTCAGGAGTCAGCTGTCAGCACAATTAGAGATAAGAAATCCCACATGACACACTCCGCAAAATATTTTCTAATTATCGTTATCGATAAAATCCCAGAAAATATTGCGTTATTATTTTTTTGTCAATATCGCACACCCATAATTTGTTATTTAATTGATATAATAATTGTTAATAATTGTTTAAATTAATATAGTAATTAATACTTTTGACTAAAGGCTGAAATATAAAGTTTTATCATTTTGTTTTTGTGAAAACTTGTATCTGAGCTGTAAATTATGCTTTTTAAAGTAATTTGACAGTTTAATATGGTATTACATTGCCCTACTCCGCTCATATGGTATTAATTTTATTTATGGTCTTAAAAAGTCTTAAATTTGAGCATAAAAATCCTGCAGAAACCCTGAAGACAGATTTGGAGTGATCACAGGGTATTCCACACAACACTAACTGTACCTGTCTGATTACATACTGTCAGGTTGCAGGCCATTACCTCCAGTTGATATCACCTTTAGAAAGACTCCAGATTGTTTGTAATTATGGTTATGGGTAGGGGCTGAAATAGTAACCTTCATTCTGCACAGAAATTGTTGAGATAATTGCATTGTGGGTGCCCAGGCATAGACCTGTAGCAATCTATTGTGATAACATTTTCATGCATTTTTCCAAATCTGGAATTGCTCTGTGTGTAGTAGTCATTGTCTTGTATTCCATATTCAGAGCACAGGCGCGTGTAATCTATGGATGAACAACCGTGTGTATTCAACAGGAATACAATGAGACCCTTTCACGCAGTTATTTTCCTCCTTAAATGGACTGTATAGAGCCATTTAAATTACAGATACAAGACAATTCATCAGACCGATCAAAGAATTCCCTTTGAGTCAGCATTATCGGGAACGATTTTTCAAAAAAGATGATAAGCAGTAGAGTAAGAATCCATGTATCAGTTCGCTCATGTCAAAGTACTAAAAATTAGAAAAACAACTCCAAAAAAATACAACGATAATTCAGTTTAAATTTTCGTTTTTTGTTCATGGGTGTAAAAATGATTAAACAGCTTGAATATTTGATTTCTATATGTGGGCGGGAATTAAACGCCCCTTCCTGCTGATTGGTCAGCCGAAGATCCAACCATGCCTTCATCAGTTCTTCCGCAGTATCACACAACAGAATAATAGTCCTCCACTGCTACATGTTTTACTGAATTATAACCTTTATTGCAAATACATTTCATATTTTCTCATCAAACCGACTAATGATAGCTCGACGCAACTCGTACCGGTCAGAGTCCTAGACATTTCCTTTTTCTTTCGTTGTAGAACCAAGCGGTTCTTAAACTGATAGGGGTCCAAGAAATAATTTTTGCTATAGCCTAAGAATTTTCTGATTTGAAAGATCCGCTTTTTTATCGATGATACATAGGCCTACTGTGATATTTTCCAACGTGACTTATATGATGCATTAACGTCAATAATCTCATGAAGCCTTTTTACAAGACAGTAATTCCAGGTGTTTCTATTTTGGTTGGCATATGTGTGGCATGCAAAGGATGCTCAAGGAGACCGAGACGTGCTAAAGCAGTGCATTCTGTTGTTCTTTTTATTTTTTCAAAGGCATGACATTTTTTAGTTATTTTGAACGTAACGTTACACAATAAAAATATACATTTTACCATACGAATATAAATGACAGAGTATTAAGTTATTCCCCCTCGATGGGGAAAAAAATCCAAGAGAACATCAATCAGTACTCAATATTAACTTTAAATATGACTGCTGCTTATTTCCTGTGCACTTCAATACAGGTCTGCGCTTGACTGTAGTCGCGTCTGCTTATTGAGTTTTTTAACCCATCGCAATTTTTTGGAACTTTGTGAACTAGAGTGAATATTCACCTTATTGTTGTTCTAAAGGCTTATTACTTAATTATACAAAAATGTCCTGCTCGCACTTGCCAATTTAATGGCAGAGAATGGTGACTTTATATATATTTTTTTTTGTTGGCGTATATCCAAGGCAGTCTGAAGGTATACTGAGGGTTTGGTTAGAAACAAACCGAAATGGCAAGCTATTATATTTTATTAAAATGTTGCGTTGCAGTGAGAGTGCGCAGCTGCGCACAAGTGCATATCCTTTTGAGAAATCAATTATAATCAATTTTAATAAAAAACAAGACTACATTATATAACTCTAACAGTAGGCGATTTAATATCTGTTGTTCTCCGGTTGTCAGTCAAAATGACAGTTCTTGTGTGAACATAGGCCTGTATATACCCAAGCCAATTTATTGTTCTTTCCTTTTTGTCTTAGTGTTTAAATTTTTTTATTTTGAAACGAATTAATTAATTAGTTAAACAGACTTACTGGGTGAGCAGGGTTGGCTATGACAGCTGTCATATCATACCTGCCATGAATTTATGTATCTACACAAAGAAAGCCCTGTCTAGACTTGCCCATTAGAGTTGTGTCCGCTATTCATTTTCTTTTTTGATGAAAACGACCTAAATGTAGTTGCAATAAATGCTTTAAGAATCCATACAACTGCAGCAGTGGAGGAATATTATTCTGCTGCGTGATACTGCAGAGGAACTGATGATGTCACGGTTTGATCTTCGGCTGACCAATGAGCAGAAAGGGGTGTTTAATTCCTGCCCATGTGTAGAAATCGAATATTCAAGGTGTTTATTCATTTTTCCAGCCATGAACGAAAAACGTAAATTTAAGATGAATTCTCGTTTTTCGTGTTTTGGAATTTTTTTTATAAAGGAGCCATTTTTCACTTTTCTACTTTCAATATTAAATCAAAAAAAACGAATGATCGAATGATACACGATTAGTGAGACCTTCATAAAACAATTTGCACAAGAGAATTATTTTTTATCCTTTATCGTGACCGCTGCTGTGAAAAGAAGCGCCCGCTAAATGCCACGGTATTGAAGCCTAGGGCTTCAAATGGCTGAAAAACAAATTTTAATTTTCACTAAATCGAAAAATTCTAAATTATATTCGAATTTTAAAATGCTAATTTCATTTAGGTTCTCCTCTCCCTGAGGCCACTAATGGTGCATCATTCCAAGCTAAGATAACATGACGACCTGGAAAAAAAGGTAAAGCATAAGGGTTTATAAACCCATTATAATTAACTTGCTAAAAACACCTATAACAAACCGCATCATGTATGTTTTCATAGTTTAATACAAAGGGCCGAATGTCACAGAGTACATTTTTCATTTAAAAAGATGAGTTGCAGTGGGATGGGGAAAAAAACCCGCCATAAAGCCACGATATATGTTTTTTTCAAAGATATACTTGCGTTAATTTTACATGGCTTTCTAAACATTTTTTGTTTACGCTCTTTTGTGCGAGACGCGAGTGCAACAGTAATAGATGTCCGTCTAGAAAATACGTGAAATATGCGTTCTGTGTGAACGGCATGGTTTCAGTTTCCCTGTAAACAACATCTTCTCCACACTGATGATCTCGTTTTCCGCAATATATGAATGAACAACGCCGCATCTGTGGCTTCCACTGGATAGGCAACAAAAACCTTATAATGCAAGACACTTACAATCGTCATTAGCAATCTCGTGCGCAACTGAGGATGGGCTGCCTCCTTATGCACAGCGAAAATTCGAATGCAACTTTTGCATTCGATGTGGATTTTTTTTATTCGACGAATATTCAAAATTCGAAAAAATTTTTTACAACCCTAGTGAGGACCTCACCTCAAAGCGCTAAGCCGGACTGTCATTGACAGTGAGCATTCATTTTCAAATGCCATCTCTCTACAAGTGGTCACAGAGATCGGCCTGAACGAGAAATGCCATTCAAAATCCGACCCAACGCTATTAGATTAGCATACATGATTTAAGAGCTTCACATGTTCGCTCTGTGCCATATGCTCGTCCCACAGTGTGCTGACGTGCTGAACTAAGGACAGACCATTTCCCAGGCAATAAAGTATCCCGCCTCTCTTTAAAAACCTTTAAAACCTTGCACCAGGCCTTGATGGATTTAAATCAGCCCGGTAGTCTGGGCCTTTGATTTACAATCAAACCCTACCTGAACTTGGGATATATGACCCATTACTGCTGTCACTGAGCTGGTATTACATTAGACTTCACTATTCATCTGGTCTTGGGATTGAATGCCCACAGCTGATGTACTGTAAGAAATATGTGTTTGGAGCCACATTATAAAGAACAGTGAACATGAGTAAACAATAAGCGTGTCATTGGGCCCTTTAAAGTTCAGGGATGTTCTGTAGTGATGTACATTTCAATCCAAGGCTTCCTCTCAGATCGTTATCCCCTATGAATGCAGATCCTATATGTATAGCTTATGCATGTATATACACTTAACCCCCTCTTATTTATATTCAAGATAAGTTCAAGAGTGGTGCAATAAAATATATTTACATACATAGTGCTTTTTTACGAGTTCCAGTCATTCGGTCGGCAGTCTTTGTTCCTTGAGATTGGGCCTCCATGCTCTTACAAATGGGAAAAACTCATTTGCTCCTGTAAGAGTATGATGGCGGAAATTTACTGTGGACCACACTCCGATTCGTCCATAAAGGCAGCTGCCAGTGTGTAGACAGGGGAGATGACATGTCAGACGGCACATTCGGACCTCACAATCAGAATACCGATTCGTTCATTAGCTGGTCATCAGACATATCCAAGCTACTCACGTTCAACACCCAAATCATGCCGACTGCTTCAAAGCTCCATCTTGATGGAGGGCTGCTCCCTGTCAAAGCATGCCAGGCTGTGGATATATCCTGGTTTTGTGTGTGTATTTTTATTTATTTTTTTGCTTCTGATAAAACATGCATGACAGCTCGCCTTTAAAGTTGGTACGATGTGTGAGCTGGATACGCATAATAGCTGAAACCCAGATTCACTTCACCCACTAGAGGAAACTCTGCCCCATTGATGTCAATGTTGACAATCTTCTTACTCCAATTTAAAGGCTTACAAATGGGTTCAAAGCTAACAAAGGAAGTCTCTTTTTTTCTTTTGCAAAATGGAAAGTAACATTGATAATTGTAATCATTAGTGTGTTGTTAGTTTTCAGTGCTATTACACTGCTTTGCCTGCCCGGGGCAGCTCTTTTCATTAGACAGCCTTTGTGTGAGCTTCAATTTGTTGGCATTCGGTATTATTAAAATACATTTTGTATTGCTGTTCGTTTCATAAGGCACTTTTGTACCAGTTTGCCTGTATTTCTGTGACTGTAATTTAAGTGACTCTTTATGGAGATAGTTGTAGTGCTAACATCTACAGCGCTGTTTCTTTGGAATAGTGACAGAGGAAGTAAATTAGTTGTAATTTACACTGTGCATCACTGTCACTGTACCAAGCTGCTGCTTTGTGAAGTACAGGCTCAACAACATTAGAGCCAGTCAGGAAACTTGATGGAGTCTTCAATGTCCAGCTCAACTTCTCAACAATTGCCCGGTTACTCGGCTTCCTGCTATATAACATCTAGTGCTGTCAAACGATTAATCACATCCAAAATAAAAGTTTTTCTTTGCAAAATATATGTGTGTGTACTATGTATATTTATCATGTATATATAAATACACAAACAAACAGTACCTATACATTTAAAAAAATGATCTGTGTGTGTGTGTATATTATATATAAATATTAATATTTTATATATAAACAAAACAAAGCATGTGTGTATTTATATATACATCATAAATATACACAGTACACACACATTTATGTAAACAAAAACTTTTATTTTGGGATGCGATTAATCGTTTTGACCTCACTAATGTCTCAAAAAATTCTAGCTTTGTATCTATTATACTTCTTTGCATGCTCTTGTAATCTCAAACGGCTTTTGCTAGCTGCCGCCAGCTAGCGCCATTAAGCTTGTGTTTAGGGGTTGCTCCGTCGCGATTTGGAGGCCTCACAGAAATCAGACTATCTGTCCGATCCGATCCCTATACTGATCTTTTTAAGCCTTCTTTTTATCATTTATAACTAGATATAGTGATACTCCAGTCTGGATTTTAGACATTTATTCAGGGCCTGAATTTCATTTTTTGAAAATGGGGGGAATTCTCCTCTTATAGGTGACTCTTGTGAGAGGGAAGTCCTTTGCCTAATGTTTATAGTAGTCCGGATCCGTAACCCAAAGGTTGGGTTTGAGTCTCGTACCGGCAGGGATTGTAGTGAATGTACAGCGCTCTCTCCCACTTTCAATACCACGACTGAGGTGCCCTTTTGAGCAAGGCACCGAACCCCCAACTTTGCTCCCCGGGCGCCGCAGCATAAAAAATGGCTGCCCACTGCTCCGTGTTCACGGTGTGTGTGTGTTCACTAATGTGTGTGTACACTTGGATGGGTTAATGCGAGCATTACTTCCTAGTATGGGCCCACCATACTTGGCCACATGTCAGTCCACTCACCTCACTTGTGAGAGGGGACGCGGCTTTCACACAGGGTCGCTACTGATACTGTGGCTGTCATATACCACTAGTAACCCGTCTCGCGAAGTATGTCTCTGTAAACGCAGTTCAGTATGTTTTAAATGCATGTAACAGCTGAGAAAGAAGATCGGATTGTAGCATTATACTTTGACTTGCCCGGTCGGTTTTAAAAGGGTACAGCAGCCTATAAATAACGTGCTGCTGAAATGTCCTAATGTTACCAACAACAAAACAGCTTAACAAGATTAATCCTCCCATTTAATTCATACGTGAACACCATGCATTTTATTTTACACTTAATTAATGAAATTTCTGTATCTGAATACTACTTTTATTTTATCTATGCTTTTTTTATTTCTTTTTTTTTTCTTTTTTTTTACTGACTGTTCACTTTTTCCTTTAATCATGTTTGAACTTTCTCAAACTATAGTTTTTGCTGTGGTATATGAAGAAGTACTTAAAGTGTATAGAAATCAAAGTTACAATGATATAAAATTAGTGTCATTAATTTTTGTTTGTTTGTATGTTCACACTGATGTTAAAATGATATTTTCTGATTTGTGACATTACTTTTTATTTACTGCTAAAACACTGCTGGTCACTTTCAGAAGTTGTAGTGATTTTCTTTTCCAAGAAAGAATGTGAAACAAGTTGGTTATATAATTTTTAAATATTTTAAAATATAATTTAATTCATTTTTTTACACTTTAAGCAATATCGTATCACATATCCAATATCGCATTTTTTAACAAGGTATCACATATCGCATTTTTCTTCAATATCGCACAACCCTAAACATAACACTATCGTCCATCGTTTGGGTCAGTATGTTTTTTTACATTTTTTTATTATTTTTTTTTAAAGAATGATACTTGTATTCAGCAAAGACTAGGGTGAATGATCTGGGGGGGTGGTATCGAAAAATTTTCTTACGGGTTTTTGGTTCGGAGGTGATGGGGGGGGGCGGTGGGGTGGTGGCTCGAAAATACAGCGTTGTTTTAACCACTGCACGAGCGGAACTTCATTGTAAACTACAGTTATTTTGTTACTTTTGATAAGAAACAAAGGTCTTATCTTCGAAATTGTCTTTTTTTCAGGAAATTAAAACGATAAATGTTTGACGCTCTTTGATGTGGCGTGACAAATCTCTGTATAAACACCTCCGTTCAAACGGCAGCGCGATCATCTCTTCCTCTGTACTACTAGTTTTAATGCTAAATAAACATGATCGGAGGTGGTTAACCTCTCATGCCCAAGCAATCTCTTAGTCCACGGTTCACCGTGGAAACACGTCAATAAAACTGCTTGTAAACAAAATGTCACGTAGCATTTAATTTACCTAAGGCAGGTCATCAGTGTCCACAGCTCGTTAGTTAGTTCGCCAGAGTCTAGAGAAGAGCATTTTGCGAAATATTAGATTTTGTACTCATTATATTTTTACTTTACCTGTTAGTGATGTCTTTATTTTTTAATGTGTGTTTAAATAAATCTGTTATGAAAAAGTTATGAGAGCCAACGTGTAAATGATTATATTTCAAGAATTTAGAAGTTAATTTCAAAACTGCTTTATGTGCAATTTATATGTTTTGCATACATTTTTTTAAAAGTTGAGTGTTGATTATTACATTTAAAAATAAATAGTAATTAAATTTAAGTTTGGGCTAGTAATGTAAAAGGACTTCCTATAGTTTACAGCACTGTCGTTTTTTCTTGAGCAGCAAATAAGCATTTTAGAATGATTTCTGAAGAACGCAACAGTGAAGACTGCTGAACTTTAGACTGGTTCGCAATCACAGGCAATAATTACTTTTACATGTTTTCAAAATAGAAAGCAGTTATCTAAATTGAATAAATTACTGTTTTTACGTGTGTTTTGGACCAGTTAAATGCGCCTTGATGATCCTAGGACTTCTTTCAAAAACATTTGAAAAATCTTACCGACCCCTGGCTTTTGAACAGTAATTAAACAGTCAGTCTACTTGTTTGAAATAGTTCACAGAAACATCAGACTATATTGCCTCTTAAAAAGACTGCAAAAAATGATACAATGCTGTCATTGACTTTTTTTTTTTTCTTTTTTTTTTTTTAATTGGGTTATTTATGTTTCATTGACTTACTGAATTTAATTGATTTTACTCAAATGAATGGACATTTTAACTTTCATATTAGTGAGGGCAAAAGGCAAGAAGCAGTTTTGGAACTGTGGTTATTAATCCTCGCTGATTAGAATGTAATACACTCACTGTAGTGCTGGGCTTTATGTACCAAAAATTTTAATCACGGTATTTTCAAATTTAGACTAAAAAAAGGACCAGTTTTCCCGGTATATGAACGGGGTATTTTTTTTTTTCATGCATTACCGGGTGTTAACCATATTTTCTACTGATTGAGAGGAAATACTGCTGTATATTGACTTAGAATGCCCTATTTACTGTCATGATGAGTGAATATTGTCAAAAAATACCACACTATATAGCAACTGAACCATAGCTAAGGTTTATCCAAAGAAGTCGCTAGGTTTGTCAGTGTGAATATTCTATGGAAAAAAGCCGCTTAAAGGGTCTGAATGTTGCTAAATCTAGTGCTAAAGTCGCTTGTGTGTGTGTGAGACGCGGGAGCTGATGGCAGGGGGCGGTGGATATTTGTGGCGGTCAATGTGGATATTATGGATGAGTTCTTCTGTGTCATCACGTTCTATTAGTTCTACAGCTTCAGTTTCGTAACTTTCACGTTTAGTAACACATACAGCTGTTCCCTCACAGTGAAAGTGAACAGTGGAAAGTGACCCCTTTCAAACAGTGTCGCGTTCCGAACGTTGTTTAAGCGACATACACCGGTATTGCGGTATTTTAAAAATTCATACCATATAAAAAAAATAAACACCGGTATTCGGTATGAACCGGTATACCGCCCAGCACTACACTCACTGTAAATATAGCGACGTTGCATTTTGTGTATTAGTAAATATGCACATTTTGATTACAATTTTTACAGGCACATGTTTCAGTGGTATACACGGCCAGTTCTGCAGTCTCATTTCAGCTAGCTTTCAAAAATTAGACTTCTGCCGAGGAGCATTGCACAGATACATCACATCCTCCCCAAATATTATGATGAACAAGATGTAATGCTCTTCACAGAAATTCAGATTGCCGCTACAAGCTTGTTTTCTCTTGATCGTTGTTTTGCTTCTTTCCCTCATAATCTCTCTCTCCCTCTCCCTATGGCAGTCCTTCCAGGGTGAACTTATTTATGATCCTGTGTTTCTGTGCGTGAACGACAGGCAGACACAGTGAGAAATTATTATCTGAGGAAAGTATAGCTGGACTGCTGTGGGTGGACAGGGCTTTCAAAAGGTCATACTCCAGCCTCAGACTGAAAAGACATCCGGTGAGTCACATACCAATCTGACAGCCTCCTCTCTATTTTTTTTTTTCCCCCACACCTCCCAGCCGGCCTTGACAAAGAACCATTTGGCTCAGCTGTCTGCAAGCCAAGCTCAGTTCCCTGTCCCCCTGCTGATGACTTTGCATTAATTAGCCAATAGAACATCACATCTTGCACATGATAGAAAAATGGCAGATATTTTATCTACTCTGTTCCAGGAAGTAAGAAAGAACAATTTGGGAGAAAGGGAAGAAAGGGGCATGGGCGTAGATTCAGGGGCGGTTGAGCTGAATAAAACCTACTGCTCTTTCAAGCGACTACATGTGACTGAATATAATATTAGTAGAGGAGACTGGGGCATGTTGTAACGGAGTGAAGTTGTAACACCATAATTTCAGCTAGGGGTGGGGGAAAAAAATCGATACAGCATAGTATCGCAGGGCTCCAGACTAATTCTTCCCATGGGCCCTCTTTTGCGACTAACTTTCTCAGTTGGTCGCACGAGCACATGATTTGGTTTCAATAATTTTTTTTATTTTTTTTTGCGCTACAACATGGGATTAATCAATGCATGCTGATGAACTTTTATCATAGTTTATAGTTATATGGAAACGAAAGTGGTTAACATTCAACCCGTTCTTTTTCATCAGTAGTATTATTTGTGATTTGAATTTTGTGAACGTGAGTTCCTCTTTTGCTATGTTATAAGCCAGGCTTGGGGTGCTTTCACTTTCAAATTCGCGATCTTGGTGTCAGGTTTTACAATAAAAGATAATTGTCTGTTTTGCTTACATCTATACACCTTTCCCCTTTTAAGACAAAAAAACACAGATGTATCTTTTTTTTAATGTAAAATGCACACAACAATAAAACAATCTCAATTAAAACTAGCTTACAAAACATTATTAACAAAAGCGAATAAGATGAGGCATGTCATACACGCTGTATTAGGCTATATAATGACTAATAAATTAAAGAACGTTTAGCAAACACTGAGGAATCAAAAAAAAAGAAAAAAATAGATTTTTTTTTTACTTTTCTGACTTTTTTTCACAGAAGTGTGAGATATACCCCGCAATTGTGAGATATAAAGTCAGAACTGCCAGATATGAAGTCACAATTGCGAGATAAAAACTCGCAATTCTGACTTTTTTTTTTCTCACTCGCAATTGCGGTTAGTAAATCCATGTTGAGGGGGGAACAAATTGCGAGTTTTATACCCAATTGTGAAGAAAACCTCGCAATTCTGATTTTATATCTCGCAGTTCTGACTTTATTTATCAGAATTGCGACTTTGTCTCGCAATTGCAAATTTTTTTCACGCAATTCTGACTGACTCAGAATTGCCAGTTTAGATCTCTCAATTATGACTTTTAACTCGAAATTTAACCAGAAAAAACTTTCTCTGGTTTAAGAAGCGGTCTTTTACTTGACTTCAGCGTGAAAACCATCGATATTCGCGTCATTTTTGTTGAGCGCACCTTCTTCAATTAATAGTAAATATAACCAAAACGGGTTATTATAATTTTTATATGAAAAATAAAAATAAATATAAGGAAAACTCGCCCACTCGATTTTGTAATATTCTTTAATTTTGTAGTCCATATGAAAAGTGCATTTCTATTAAAGGCACGTCCATGTGGAGATGGCGAGTCAGCGTCGGCAACCTCATCTTTGCACCCGACACCGACTCAGAAAGCACTAGTTTATTAATAAATAATTAAAATATCTCCTTTCCATTTCCCCCGACACCGTTCAGAATCACTTTGCCGGTTCTTTGAGCCATTGCTTTATTCGCGAGCTTGAGGGCGGAATAGTCCAATACGTCTGCCCTATAGCCTATATTGATATGGCGCTTATAATTATATAATTTAATAAATTCTATTTTATTATATTAATCAATTTAATATAACTGCGACTAGTTGACTAGAAAAATCTTAAGTAGAGGGCAGGCTTACTTAGCACAAGGAAGCTCTCCAAAATGCTATAGCCTAAAAGTGCGACAGCTGCAAATCACGTCATTATTGCACTGCACGAGTTATGCATGCATAAGGAGTCAAAAAAAATGTATCACCCTAATTAGATTATGAAGAATGATTTGTTAATCCTGTTTTCCCTTTAATACATACCTTCCTCAATATATTTTTCAATTACTTTCAAACAGTGGTAGGGACAATATCGAACCCTTGCAAAAAGTGGTGGGTCATGTTCCCCCCCGTCCACCCACACATTACGCTATGGGATTAGGTTATAGTTCAATTAGGACATTTAAGTATTTTTTTTATAAACATGCCTTAGAAAAAAACATATTGAGACAAATCAGTAGTACTAACATATTTTAAGATATGTCAGTGCAAGTTTTTTACAGTTAAAACAGAACAGACATGCATTTTAGTCTGGGACTAGGCTTAAGCCACGTCTGTGAAACCGGGGTTTAATTATGAAACATTTAAAGTAATTAAAATAAAAAAAGTATAAAATTGTGTAATTTCACATCCATTTATAATTTGATTTGGGATCATATTAAATGATCTCAAATGATGGTCTCATCTGAATCAGCAGGTTTTCTTGATTAATTATGACATCCACACAAGCTTTTAATCTACATTAAAAAGGAAAAAAAATTGAGAAATATCATAGCTGACCAGAACGGGAGGATTGTAACACTATTTTTCAAAGTTCTTGGCTGTTATGCTCTTTTCAGCCAGATGATGTAATTATGAAATCTATCAACAGGGTAGATGTGTGTTTAGAAAAATGTCAGGGACAACTCATAGTAAGAGTTGGTATCTGCTATTCGTTGTTGTTTATGCTTATGCTAATGAAGGACACAGGAAGCACCAGTTTTGTAAAATGACCCATCAAACTGCACTGTTTCTTTTTTTTGGGGACATTGTTATTTAAAGCTGCAGTTCGTAAGTTTTGCCTCTTTGTCGCCATCTCTGTTTAGAAAAACCTGCGATTGCAGCTGTGTGGCGGGAATTTCTTCCATGGGTTGTGCCGCACTGCTTCCGCGCGGATGAATCTAATTGAGGAGTATGTGTGGCAGTCAGTCACCGCACCGGTGTGGATATTGTACTTATACTCACAGATTCTAGCCTATGTCTTGGAATATATGACACAATAAGCTTTTCACCGAATTGTCTCTGACCAGTATAACAGTTTTGCCACGTTTGTTCTGATCAAACTGAGGAATAAGCATTACAATAAATCGTGCTACCAATGGATTTAATCTAAATTACTCATATCCATCACACCGTGCAAATAGTATATTGGTCTACTTTTATTCTCCAAATTGGGTTTAATGGTTACACATCGCATTGCTGCCTATGATATAGTGTGTATAAGTGAATTTCAATTTATTTTCAGTCTAATTTCTAATTGTCCATACCATCGAACATGTTCATAGTTAAGAATTCTTTTAACCCAAAAGCAATTATCTACTTTCGAACTGTTGTCTTTAATAATAAAATATTGTGTAATCCCAGGCTAGCGGTATCATAAGCCTTTAAATATAATATTATGTATAATATATATCTATAATATATATATATTCTAATTGAAATTCACCTGTGTTTCCCAGTAACCATACTCTTTCTTGATTACAATCCGCCATCAAAATGATAAATTTTATTATTCTGGCTGCTGTGAGAAAAGGTTATAAATGATCGGCCACCTGCAGGATCCGCACATGCGATAGCCTAGTAGCCGGGAAAACTAATTTATGTTTACAGACGTGATGTAATGAAACACAGTGCTATGCTCGAATTTCCCGCGAAAACCTACACATACCACTCAAATTAGAAAACATTACTACAAGCTAACCGTTGTGAATCGGGCTAAGTACACTCTAAAAAAAAAAAAGTTCTTCATCGTTCTCAGCCGTTCTTTGGGTGAGGTGGGTAGGTGCTATTGCCAACCACTACCGTGTAAGAACCTGTTAGCCCCTTTATGTTTTCTTCAAGCGGTTCTGCGCGGTTCTTTGGAGTGGTTTAAGGTGCTATCTCACCACTGCCATAAAACCAGTACAAAACAATTTTGTTTTCGGGGTGTTTGAGTGCTTATGCCCGCTACTGTATAAAGAACCTTTAAGCCCAGTATGGTTCTTATGTCTTCGGTGGTTAAGGTCTATATAGCACCACTGCCATACAGAAGAAACCCATAATCCCCTGGTAGGTTTCTCTAACTCATTCTCTTGTTAGTTTGGAATGGATTAAAAAACACATTAACATACGCTGTAGTTCCTGAAGAGACGTGGTTCTTAACCTTTTTCCCCCAAGGCCCCTCTACGAAATGGAATACAGTTCTCAGCTGGAAGCTTATCCACTTTATTACACCACTGTATTCAATTAAATCTTATTTATATAGCGCCGATTCATAACAAAGTTATCTCATTGCACTTTTCCTATAGAGCATGTCTAGACCGTACTATTTGTAATGTTTACAGAGACCCAACAATTCCCACCATGAGCAAGTACTTTGCATTAATATGTTTTTTATGACCCGGAACCACGTTTGATCAAAGCACGTTTATTTTCATATTTATTTATGTACTTTATTTTTATGTTGACGGTTTTGTTCATTTGTGTAGCTCTTATAAACCTTTTTTGATGATTCCGTTGAGGCCCAGTTTTTTTCATACAAGTAATTGTTAATTAGCACCTGGAATAATAATTAAAAAAAAAACATTAAAAAAAAAAAAAAAACTACGCGCCAATCAGTGTGCAGGTCAGATGCACACTCTCAGTGCGCGAGCGGTCCTACTCGAGAAAACTGCGTCATTGCGTCGGACCGTTGGAGTCGTCGTCTTGAAGAGAGAGGAAGCAGCAAATATTTTTCTGAGGTGAGTGTCATAGCGCCAACTGTCACATAAATATGCTATTAAAGTTGAGTTTCTTGTTAGGGGGAAATTTCCATTGGTATTTTCAAACGTTGTACCGTGTTTTGAGTAATGTTAGCCGACTGTGTAGCCTGACCAACTGTGTTGGCTAGTTTAGTTAACGCTAACTTGGGGGGGTTAAGTTAACGTTAAGGAGACACGGTTAGTGATATTTGTTGTTTAAGAAACACTGAAGTGTAAGTAAAGGTAACGGTGGTCGTTTGTTTCGTGACTATCTCTAAGTATAACGTTATAGTTTATAACGCTCTCATTAATTTATTTTTTAATCGCCGATAGTGATGGTCTAACGAGATGTCCCCTAGTGGCGGGCTTTATGGCTGCACCGTTAACATGGATTCTGTGTCTAGTAATAAATATAAAAAAATAACACATGTACACCTTAAAACTATCAAATAAAGGTACAATTCTAAAATTAAATTTAGACATAGTAATGTTAACCATTTAAAGCTCAAATGATGTATTTAATGTAACATGCAAGAGGCATGTTTTACATTACCTAGTGTAAGGTTATGTCAAAGATTTCTATGCAAGTGTGACTGGAATGGAAGCAAACAACAATGCTGTAACGTTAGGTTAAAAGTAAGCGCTATTTATTTAGGCTACTTATCATTAGCCTTTTTATTAACGTTGGCCTATATCTTGTAATTAATAGTTGTATGTAAGTGTTAATGAATTGGATTGAAGATAATTTTCAATTACCAATTTTTCTCTTTCTTCAGGTTATGACAGACTTCACATGTTGGACTTCTGTCCAAGTTTGCCAATGGTTGAGAGATATTGACTTGGGGGAATTCTGTGCAACTTTTGTGGGTGAGCTTCAAGTATTCTGTGATTGATGCACCAGTGTCCTAATTGCCATGTAAGAATAGTCTCTTACAACAAATACCTCAAACACCTGCAGTATTTCCATGAGAATGAGCCACATTTCTTTGTTGTATGTGGACATAATGGCTGCCAAAAAAGGTACAAAAGAGTGAGTTCTTTACGTCAGGGCTCGACACTTACTTTTCTTTTTAGGAGCACTTGTGCTCCTAACTTAAAAAATTTAGGAGCACCTTCTAATCAATAATCCAAAATTTTATCAAAAAGTAGCCTTCAATTATGAGGTGATATTTGACTCCTCTAACTTATTAAAATTAGTCTCTTTGTCCAAATTCTTAAAACATTTTTATTTTAATCTTGTTTAAAATTTTTAAGTAAAACGACAAATAAGATTAAATAAGAAAACAAGTTAAAAATCAAATGAATCAGTATTACCAAAATATTTGGTAGAGGTGGCACGAGAACCAAAGTGGCTTGATGTCCTTCACATTTAATGCGGTTCAGAAGTGGCATGAGTGCACTAATCCATAAATCCATGACGATATTAATGTTTTAAATATAAAATTCAAAATTTTTGAATATGACATATTACTGATTAAATAACTGAAAATATACTTAAAATAACTAAAACTGCCCGCAGGTGGCGGTAATTCTGATTTTTATCACTGAAATCATTCATTCAATTGAATTCATTCGAACGGCTGAATCATTCAGGAATAAATCAAGTGACAGTATTTATGAATGGGTAATCATGAATCACTGACTCACTAGATTTGTTTTAAAAAACCCGTTCATTCATAAACGAATCACCACTGTGTTTGAATGGAGATGCGCAGCGGCTCTGCTGTGTCTTTGTTTTCAACTATTTTCAACGACGAAATAGAGCAAACTCAGACAATAGTGTTATAGTCAGACAATGTAAGTCACTTAATATAATCTTCTTGTTTATTAAACTATCGTAATTAAATCAATATCACATTTGCAAACTCCCTTAAAAATCATTAAAAGCCATCACTCATCTTAGTTCATCATGCTCACATTATAAATCACAAAGCTCTCTACACTGCGCGATGAATCTCTTATTTACACCCCGTCTACACTTTAAGTCGATAGTTTAGAACACTGGCTGGTTATGTATTTGCTCAAATATTGATTTCGGATCATTTTTAACCAAAAAAAAATGACGGACTGCAGATTTAATGTACAAAAGGTAGTAAAGAGATACATGGAAAAAGAAGTGGGTAGCTCAGGTTTAACATTTCTGCTGACTCACTTTTCTGCTCTGAGGAATAAAAGTGAATATTAGCCAGCACTAAATTTAAATTAGCAGGGCCAAACTGTACATTTCCCCCCCTTACCTGTCAAGCTGACTCATTCTGAATAACAATACAAAAGCATTTGAATATATCTCAGACGTGAGACGCATAAGTTAACTTTTCATTGTTAATATTGTGGCAACCGCTATAAGCTGTTGACATATTTTTTTTGGAGCAAGCACAATTTAATCCGTTTTATTTGCATAAATACATTTTTGTATCCCACAGTACTTTGTGAATGTGGGTGACATGTAAATTAGCCAAATTTGGACACTCTTCTTCTCATACTGCCCATGCATGGCCTTCTAGTCATGCTGAAAGGTTACTGTGGCTATCCAATTGGATTCATGTTCGGGAAATTAATTATTTCTGGGAAGCAAGTACACTGTAAAATTAGTTTTGGACAGCTGTGGGCTACAGTTTTTGCCAGAGCAGAATCTCTTCATCATGAGCTGACTGTTAATTAAAGAAACCTTTCAAGACATTGGTGGGAGTATCGGGCCTCCATCTGTGCATCACTCAACCACTTTTCATTGGACGCCGTCATAATTTCCCTCCTCTACAGAGAGTGATGAGATAATTAATGTGCACTCATACAGCTGTATACCATGATAGATGAGAGTTTAGCAGCCAGCTTGGATGTGATGGCCACACAGAGGAGGCAAATGGTCTTTGTGGAAGTCAATATTGAAGTCAGGAATGTTGAGGTTGACAACAGGGAGCCAGTAACCATAGAGTTCAAGCAAATGAGATGTGCTGTACCACAAAGGACGTCTTTCAATGTTTAAATTCTAATTTACAAGATCTAAGCTATAGTCAAACATACATACATGGACGTTTAGTTACATCTTTTTCTAGAAAGAGCATGAAATTAAGGTTAAAGGCCGCAAGAAGTGTCTGACTCAAAACGTGAGTCAAAGGCGAAGAACAGCTCTCTTATTTTGCCGTCTATTTTAGATTTTGTTGAGCTTGTCATGGTCAGTGCACAATTCCTGCCCCAGTGCACTAGGATTATTTTAAGTCGTTAACATAAAAATCCAGCCAGTGCAAGTTATAGAGAATGACAGGATATAACTAAATGTAATCTGAAGAATGAGGGAAGTCACTTACTTTACTGAGGCATGATGTACAAATGTTCCCTCTCTCCAAATTGGTAGGACATGTTTAGCCAGTTTTTTGAGCTTTCATTTTTTTGTTTTGTCTTTTGTCATACCTAAATTAATTTGAGATCTGTCCATCTATAGCACTGCAAAGATATTGAATAGACATTACAAAAAATGGCTTTAGAAGTCAACAAATTGTGTATTTCCATATCATAATCCCATCACTGGCCTTTAGCACACTCCACAGCAATCTTTTTTGCGATTGAGTTAGTCAAGACTTTGGTGTTTTTCACACAGGATGTGTTCTTGTATTTGGTCTATTTTTATATTGTTGGTCTGTACAGATAAATGACTATGACATATAAGATGCTGTTAGAAGTTTAAAAGTTCAACTTTTAAAAGTTGAGCGGGACAATGACAGCCCTACAGTTAGCCTTTTATGTTAACATGAATTGATCTATATTGCATTTATTTGAGTTTACCTATATGTACTGCAAAATTATATACTGTACAAACTGAAAAAAAAAAATCAACTTTGATCTAGGTTTACATAGATTCCCAGTAAAATATTTCAGTTAAAATGATTATATATACTGTATTTTTAATTTTTTTACTTTACAATACTAAATGCAGATTAAGTAGCATTTCTGTGATTTGTTTCAGTTTTCTTAAGGTTAGAGTGCTGTTTAAAGGCCTGGGGGTTGTTTTGAAGACTGTAGTCATTATAACTGATATTGAGGTAATACATCTAGACATTGATGTAGCATTTGTATATATTACAATCCTAGTTTGATATAAAATTATGCATAGTTTCATTAAAACACTTTCTGGTTTCCAAGATAAGAGCCGGTTTTCATTTTGCAGATTGCAAAGTGTCATTATTATCTTCTTAATTATTCTCTGTGATTAGGGCCTCTAATGAATGGAACTTGTGAATAATGCCAGTTATGACTGTCATTTAATGATGAATAGATCCGCTCTGGCTAACAGGACTTCCCCGCAGTAGAGGAAGAGCATAAGATGCCGAGGAAAGAGTCGGAACACGGTCTATATTTAGACCTGTACTCAACCTCATGAATATGGACTTAATATTTCCTTTATCACAGAATCGGATAAAATCTGATCTCCTTATCTTAAAATTAAATCGAATAATTAGATCTAGAAATCTACATAATTAGAAATTGACATGTAGAAGAAGTTTAATGTGAGTTATATTAAAAGATAGGCCTATACAATAATAACCAAACTTTCACATGGGTTCGTAGGTGTGCATCAACGTTACAAACTTGTTCCAAAAACAGAACTTTACTTCTCCTCAGCCTGAATTGATGGTGGAATAAACACATCTGCCTGTCCATGCCACCTGCAGGGGGTGCAGGCCAGATGGAGGGCATGATGGGAAATTTGAGAGCAAGACCATGAAATAAGGACCTCACACAAAGCCTGTGATCCCTCTGTGATAGATGGTGTATCTCGTTTAGAGAGGAAGAATTAAAATGGATTGAGGAGGACACAGTTTGGTCATCCAGAGTTCAAGATGCAGAATAACAGCTGAGACCTCAGTGCACGGCCACTCAAAGGAAGGGCTTTAAGAGCAGTTACGTAACTGAACTTCATGCTTTGACCTGTAGGAGTGAGAATGAGGTCATAACTAAAAACTTGCATCTGTATCTGAACATCACAGCTTAATCATAAGCAAAAATAGCTTAACAAAGTCAACTTGAATTTAAAACAGACCCTGTTTTTACTTTTTTAATGCATGCAAATTGTCTTTTTTAGCAAGATTCATTGGTGCACATTATTCCACAGGAAAAAAACAAAACAAAACATGTTAGTCTTTGGAATCTTTCATTAAACTGTGATTAACTTGCTCTTTTGACGATCAGTTCCACAAAGATAAAATCAAGACTCCCTCTCTATATATAATATTATATCTATATTATATATTGATATACTATAGTAAACATACATTTTAGCGCATCTGTTTTTTTCATGTCATTACATGCTTCTAGAGCAATAAAAAACAATAGATATTGCCAATTCATAGTTATGCCTACGTCCTTGTGCAGCGACATACGACCCGCGCACTCAATTATAAAAAAAAAAAAAGACATGAGATGACCATGCCGCATAGGCAAAAACAAAATTGATTTTTTTTTTTTAAATCAAAATCAATACATTTTTAGTTTTCAGGATTTTTTTTTAACCAAACTTTGTATAAAGATAATTCTAAACTACGTTATAACATAATTATTTGATATACCACTTTTCTTCATGCAAAATGTGTGTAAAAATGGCAACAAACAGGTTTTCTCATTATATATAATGCATCTATAAACTAAATCTAATTTGCATATGAATGTGTTTTTGGCTTCGTCCGGCCTCATTTGTAATGGGCCAAACAAAACGCAGTGTATTAATTGGAGTAATAACTTGACAAGATTTCAAATTATTTAATATTCATTCAGGAATATGAAATCTAAGTTCCTTCCCTATTCATTTGTTGTTGTCTCCTCCAAATTGGTGTAATAAAACATGCTTTTAAGTCCCGTGTCCTCAACTGAGGACATGTGATGGAAAAATAAAGTCCTAGATTCATAACAGGAAAGTCATATTGTGATTGAAACTCAGCCACCATAAACATTCCGTTCTATGAGATGGCTTGATTGATGGAAACAGTTTAAAAATGCAGTCAGCCATTTTCAAATGATAATTTACAAAATATTTCATTTTCCATACGAGTGTCACTTTAAATTATCATCCCAGACATTTTTGAAAGGACAATTGGCAGATGAGGAACGCTAGGTCATGTATATGAAACATCCAAAAAACATTTAGTATATCTGAAAAAGCCACTGAATGTGGCTCTGCTACAAGGACATCCAGGAATAACTGACTCGGACATGCCACTATAGTCTTGAGAAATTCACTAAAAATATATAAAAGACTCTCATATTGAGCGATGACAGCCCGCCGTCTCAGCGAGGCTTTATATTTTTATATCTATATATAGAAGTATTTAGACACCCTTAAATTTTTCACTCTTTTTTATTTTGCAGCCATTTGCTAAAATCTTTTAAGTTAATTTTTTTTTCCTCATTAATTTACACAAAGCACCCCATATTGACAGAAAAAAAAAAAACAGAATTGACATTTTTGCAGATTTATTAAAAAAAAAAAAAACTGAAAATATCACTGCCCGTTCCGAAAGTATTCAGACCCCCTTTGCGTGACCACGAATATATTTAACTCAGCCCCCGCTTGCTGCTCCATTTCTCTGATACCTCTTGAGAATGGTTCTTACAACCTTCATTTGAGTCCAGACTGTGCCTTTTGATTATACTGATAGGACGTGCATTAGGAATAGACCACACACCTGCTCCTATATAAGACCTGTCCAGCTCACAGCTGCAGGTTCAGAGACCAAATGAGAATAGCGTTAAAAGGAACTGCCCCATGAAGTGAGTCAGAGACAGAATATGTCGAGCCGAAGAGCCCACAGATCTGGCACAGCGTTACAAAAAAAATTCTGATAGACCCCACTTAAAGGTTACTAAGGAGCCACAGTGGCTCCATATAATCGTAAATGGAAAGCAGTTTTGCCGGCCCCACGACAGAACCATCTCGAGCTGGCCGTCCGCCGCCAAACTGCAGCTATCGGCCGAGGGAAGAAGAGCCTTGGTGAGATTGCAGGTTATAAGAAGAACCCCAATAAGATCACTGTAAAGGCTGAGCTCCAGAGATTGCAGTCGGATGGATGAGCTCGCGAAAGTTTCCTTGTAGCAAATGTCAACATCACTGCCAGGCCCTCCAACCAGTCGGCAGGGCCCAACGCGGCAATTTATGGCCCAGAGCTAGGCCGCCCCCGGAAGGAAGGCACACCCTCTCCTCAGTGCAAGGCCACATGAAAAGCACCCGCGCATGCGAGTGTGAGAGCCGCTGAAGAAAGTAAGATTCTCATGCGTCTGCATGAGACCACCAGATAGACAACTTTTCTGCCGCCTTAATTACTAAGCGGGGGATATGTGTGGAAGAAAACCCAGCCTTGATCATCACATGCCATCCAACTACAGTCCCAACTAGTGAAGCATGGGTGAGTAGAGCCCAGTCCATCAGACTTTACTGTGCGGGGTGATTTTCAGACTGAAAGGCGAACAAGCGACGCACGCTGGCTGCAATCTGGCGGCGAAAGATGAATGCCGGCACAGTACAGGGCAGTATCTGCGACGAAAAAACCATTCTCCAGTGTGCCTCAGGAACACTCAGGACTGACCCCGGACCGCCGAAGTTTACCTTCAAACAAGACACACATGACCCAAGGCCACACAGCCTAAAATAAACGAAAGCGAGCTGGCTTCACAACAACTCTGTGCCACCTGTCTGCGAATGACAAGCCCGAATAGGAGCCGATGACTTAAACCAATTGATCATCTTGGAGTGAGACCCTAAAAATGGCCTGCTCACCAAATCGTTTAACCATACCCAACCTGACAAGAAATGCAGAGAGCGAAATCTGCAAGGCAGGATGCGCAAAGAGATGCATCCCCAAATTCCAGGTGTGAAAAACTTGTTGCCTTCTTTCCCAAAAAAGCACTCATGAGCTGTATTAGAATCAAAGAGGGGGCCCTGCACCTTCTTAACTAAATACTGAGCCAAAAGGGCGTTTGAATCTCTTAATGCCAGTAATGTTGATATTTCAGTTTTTACTTTTTGAAATAAATCTGCAAAAATGTCAACAATTCTGCTGTTTTCTGTCAATTATGCCGGGACCTGCCCTGCTTGGAGCCTACATAATGAGCAGCGAAAAAAAAAAATAAACTTAAATTATTTTAGCAAATGGCTGCAATATAAAAAGTTGAAAAATTTAAGGGGGTCTGAATATTTCCGTACCCACTGTATAATCTATATTAGTTATATAATCAATAATATCAAATAATATCCATCAAAACTGCCAGTTGGGTTGTATTGTTGATTAAGCTAATAATAATAAACAAATAATTTAAAAGGGCGTGGAGTCTTTTTGGCTAGATAGTTAATCTATATTTATATTTACGTTTTGGATGTTTTACTTTACTTTTTAGTATTATTATAGTTTATTTTGGGTTTATACTTTTTTAGTTTTTTTTTTTAAAGTTGTGTTACATGTTTTTTTAATTTGTATTTATCCTTGTTGGTTAACTTTTGTAGTTCTAAATTATTTTTTTTGTTTTTGGGTATAGCTATTTTTGTTTTCCTGTGCCGTATAGGTTTTTTTATTTTTTGTCATTATTTCCCCCTTTCGTTTCATTATGTTTTTATCCGCCTGTTTTGTCCTATTTATCTTTTATCCTATATTATTTTTAATTATTAATAATTTTATATAATCATATTATTTGTGCTTATATATGAATTTTGCGTTTTTTTTATTTTTGTTATATTTAGCGATTGTATTTAATTTTAATGTTTATAATTTCAATGGATAGTGGCATTCATGTTTTTCCTCGTTTGTTACTATATTTTAGTTCTTCTTTTATTCTTGTTGTTTATTTTATTTTTTTTGAATCTTTTTTTTCATTTTCTTATTTGTTATTTTTATTTTTTTTATGTTTATGTTTTTACTTTGTTGTTTTTTATCTATATTTGCTTTGGTTGGTTTTGTTATTTTGTTGTTTTTTTTTTATATTTATCTTTATTAATTTTCATTATATTTATATAATTTAATTTTTCTTTTGGTCTTGTTCTTTTTTTCTATTCTTATAGTTAAATTTTTGGTGGTGTAATTCATTTATAGCTTTTGTTTTTATTCTTTATTCTCATCTTTTCATTCTTATTTTTTTTATTTCTTTTTATCGTTTTATTAATCAGCATATATGATTTCTATATTATCTTCTTTTAGTATTTTTTATTTGTCTTGTAATGAGTTTTCTTATTTTGGTTTATGGTTTTAATTTTTCTTTTATATCAGTTTATAATTATCTTTTATTTTTAATGTACTATATCGGTTATTTTTTTTTGTTTTGATAGATTAAACTAATGTTTTTTTTTATTCTTATTTTTTTTTTTTTCTTCATTTTTGTTTATTCATTTTTTTTAAGTACAGTTTTTTTTATTATTTATTATTTATTGTTTTTTTCTATTAGTCTTTTTGATATATTATGTCTGTAATTCATAATTATTTGATTTTTTTTTCTCTTATTTGTTCTAATTTATTTTTGTTCTGGATTTATATTTCCCCCTTTCGTTTACTTTTCGTTGTTTTATAGTGACCTCCTTTCTTATTTTATGTTTTTATTAATATTTTATCTTTTTCGATTATCGTTTTCTGATTGTTTGTTAGGTCTTTTTATATGTACTTGTTGTTGTTTTGTTTTTCTAGTATAATTCTTTTACATGAAATATTTGGTTATTTTATTTAATCTTCGTTCTTATTCTTGTGTTTTTTTTGATTTCTATTTTATTTTTTATTCTTTTTATGGTCTTTCTGTTTTTTTGTTAGTTTTTTTTTTATTTTTTTATTTTTTTTTTTTTACTCCCTGCCGTGTTGTCTATTGTAGATTGTTTTTTATCTACAAAATTAAGTTATTGAAAGTAGTTTTTTTTTTTTTTTTTTTTTGTTAAATATTCAAAGTTTGTTTTATAGGCCAAAAGCAGGATAACTCCAACAGATGTTTTTTGCAAAAGCAGATACACTCACATTACATGTTTTAGAGTTTTAAAAATACACTATGTTTTAATCTTTGTAATCTCTCAGATGACACATGTGTAGATGCGGACAAGGTTGTTGTTGCTTGTATGTTGTTGTTGGATCATAAAACTGTATGGATGAGATTGCACTGCATATACACCTGAGCTGTTCCTCACCATTGTAAAAGCCGGTGCTTTGCCAAGGTTCCGTGAAAAATGTTTCAGCTTTTTATTTTACATATTTTCGCCCTCGACAGAGAGATATCACACCCTGCGTTCAAGTTCGTCGAAATTATCCATCCTCGATCACTTTTGGTCAGCTTTGACGAAAACTCCTCTCAGCTAGCACGTCTTTTCACAGTGAACGTAGCCTTGTCACCTGACCTGAAAACAGCATGCTGATTCGCCCCCCCTAAATGGACTTGTCGGCTTCTGTTCAAAAACAACAAGGGCGCTTGTCGGCTTCTGCAGTAAAACGTGAAATCGTGATGCCTTGAAAGTGGACAAAACCGGCTTTTTTGACCAAACATGTTTAGGGTTCAGATCGCGCTATATGTGGAGAATAATGCACGGCAATCAGCTAAATTTTTTTTTTAAAGTGGCGTTTGTCATATTAATGTAATTTCCACATCCAAATGTTTTTAAACTTTTTAAGTTGTATAAATTAACAGTGTATTATGAACGAGCAGCACCAGTTAACAATAAGCAATAGTACATTCAAAAATTAAACTTAATTAATAAATGCTGTGAAATATTCTCCATTGTTAGCCCTTGATACTTAATGGAAATTTTACTAAATTGAACCTTGACGTGTTAACATTTTTTTTTTCTCAATTGAATATCCTTTTTTAATCTGAAATGCATCACATTATGGAAGTAAAATGGCTTGTCAATGGCTTGTGTTTTATGTTGACTAATGACTATTCTGCATGATATTTCTTTGAAATGTGTAAAAGTTATATTTTCTCGTTGCTTATTTATTTATTTTTTACTCTAGCTGAACCAAACAAATAATCTTTCAGCTAACTACAGTTATTGATGTTCCACATTGGCTAGCACCGTTTTAGCTAATTATAGTTTGTATTGCTCTGAACAGAGTAGCACCTTCCATTTAGAATGCTATGTAGCTCATAATATTATATAGACAAGCACACTACTATAGACAGCCGTGTACTTTCTCTATCTGACTGTATGCCATAAAATTTTATGATGCATATGATTTGAGAGGGGGTATTTGGCTTGAAGACATGAAGTGGCTATGCACATGTTTGTGTGTATGAGTGTGTGTGCATTTAGGTCTTAGCTAAATTAGCCCAGAAGGTGTTGAGTGACATATGGAGTGCAGCTGGTTTTTTGGTCTCCGGCATTGGCAAGGTCATTCCTGGGTTAAGGGGCAATTGGTTAATAAAAATGTCTTCCCAAATGGCTTTTCTCAATAGTAAAAGTAATGTTCACACATTACCGGTTTATATCCGGTCTGGTCTGGCCCAGGCCACGGTAACTCAAAGCTTAAGTTTCCATATTTTGTTGAACCCAAGAGGCCACCCATCTCCCAAAGACTTCTAAACAGGGAAGGGATATGACAGACTTTGCTTGTTTGGTGAAAGCTCTGGAAATCATGTGGCTATGTTACCTCAGCCCACACATCTCAGAGCTGAAATTCACTGAGGCAACTGCTCTGAAATGTTAGGTTTTGCTTTAAAAAACTGATACAAGTGTGCTAGCTGGTTTTAAATTTATTTCCCATTCCCATGCAATGTTTAAAAAAAAAACATGAATTTGACTGCACTGATCGGACAAGAAAAAAGAACTTGAACTGAATTGAGGTGGATAATGACACTACTGCTGATAGCTGAATTGACTTTAATAATAATAATAATAATAATTAATCCGTTTAATTGTTATTAAACTGAAGTGAATCAACACTGAACGGACTTGCAGGGATCCTCGCAGGATCGGAAAATATGGGAATTTGATTTTAGTATTTTGCAGGGCTGGAAATGTATGCGAAAAAAGATAAACGGGGTAGGTATGGAAAAATGTCAGTGCTTTCTCAGACATATTGACCGATTCTGTTTTCTAAAATTTTAAAATATATTTAAAAAATATATATATATATATATTATATATTATATATATATATATATATATAGGCGATATGCATCTCATGACCTTCAGGCCAATACGGTACGCATCTCGTGCGATAGCCAGACGATACAATACATTAAAGATCCATATGAAGCCAGCACCCCGCTACCGATCGATGCAATGACAGTTCACCCCTCTTACAAGGAAGTGCGTCCGCATTTCGATCGATTCAACGCATGTCAATTGCATGCCATATGAGCAATGGAGAAACTATCACTTTTAATGCTTCAAGGCCTGTTTCATAAAACAAGTTAACCAAATAAGTCAGGATTATTTCAGTTAGCTTGACTCACTGGTAAATGATTTGGTTCCATAAAGCAATTTAACATAGTCCCCCTACGCCTAGATCAAGCTACGTTACTGTGGACACGTATGACCTGGGCGCGCAACTAACCTGGTACCTAAAGCAGGCCCTAACTGCAGGCTAGCTCCTCTGGCTGCCATGCTGATTATCGTGCCCAGACTACTCTGATCAGTTGGAGGCACAAAAACTTTAGAGCGAGACATCCCTAAATGATAACAGTCATTCCTCAGGTGCGGCAGCTGTTTTCAAACGGTCCTGTGCATATTTGTGTCAGAGCTCTGTGAAGAGCGTCAAACGTTTAAAACGTGTTTTCACAGAGTTGAACATTGTAGCCAATCTCTGAGAGCGTGTGTCTTTGTGCGTGTAAACGCAATGGCTAGTAAGATGTGTTTAAGTTAGTGAGAGTCTGCTCAATACCGTTAAAATGCAAAGTTTTTATTCAGCGCGCTTTAGAGTTCTGCACGGCTGTGAATCCTTTCATTATAACCAACAAAATGCAGTGTAGAGCTTCATTGATTATAACGGAACATTGTGAGAAGAGGCAAATATTTAAACATGAGAACGATAGTGCTGTGTTTATTAGTCACGTTGAATCAATGAAAGAAGTTGAATCTTCTGTTTATTCAGCTGCAGCGATAGGCATTTTCTGGGTTTCTTCTGCGAGGCGTATTTGAAGTTTCAGCGCGAGAGCGCCCTCTGGCCGTTAGATGGAGATTTACTGTTGATCACAGAACCGTGCTTCACTGAAAGATACGCATGACAATCGCAGCCCAGTTCGTCGAATCGCAATCTCGATTCCATTTCGATTTATCGTGCCATCTGCCCTAGTGGCCAACACTATTCTGTAGTAGTTTGAGAGCATCAAATTCGTGAATTCAGTATTGTGATTTAAACTTTAATCTTTACATGCTAAATCATTTATTTTTCCACCATGATATATGGTCTGAGAGAAGTCTACAGAGAAGTCTGGAATTTTTAGTCTGGAAAAGTATGCAATTTCAAATGCGCACGAAATCTGAACCTGGACCTCTGCGATGCGCTAATGACATTTTCTACTTTGTAAAAACATATCGTGACCCTGCGACACAACAACCAGTCCAGTCTTAGTGTAGATTTCTTCGAAATTGAGATTTATACATCATCTGAAAGTTAAATAAGCTTTCCATTGACGTATGGTTTGTTAGGATAGGATAATATTTGGTCGAGATGCAACTATTTGAAATCTGGAATCTGAGAGTGCAAAAAAAAAAAAAAATCAAAATACTGAGAAAATCGCATTTAAAGTTGTCCAAATGAAGTCCTTAGCAATGTATATTACTAATCAAAAATTAAGTTTTGATATATTTACAGTAGAAGATTTACAAAATATATTCATGTTACATGATCTTTACTTAATATCCTAATGATTTTGGTATAAAAGAAAAATCAATAAATGTTGACCCATACAATGTATTTTTGACTACTGCTACAAATATACCCCAGCGACTTAACTGCGTTTGCCTGCCTCAGGGTCACCTATACAGTATGAACCCCCCCCCCCCCTCCACCTATTCACGTCCCCCCCAACTATTTTTAGTTATAAATAATACAAAGATTATTGGAGTACATTTTACCATGAAATACAATTTTAGTCTTTCTGCTTCAATTTCATTTTATTCAATGTTGTATGTTTTAATTTTGAAATGTACAAGTAATTCTTGAGTGAAAATTGTTTCTCCATCAAATTTTCAATGTAACTGAATTGAGTTTGTTCCGTAACTGATGAACATTGCAACATTGACTGTTATTAAACCAAATTAAATCAACACTGAACTGAATTGATCTGAATAATGACACTGTTGTATTTTTAGAGCTGCTTTACAGCTGAAATTAAAATGAAACATTCTTCATAATTAAAGAAGTTTGCAACATTAATGCTGTTATTTTCTTCTTTATTGCTGTGAAACTGCTTTGAAACAATCTGTATTGCTATAAGCCAGGGGTTCTCCAAGTCTACCCTTCAAAGTCCAATCTGAATTCTCCATCAGTGTCAAGGTCTGGAACGCCAGAACAATTGCACACGTTTATTACAAAACTTGCCATTTAATAAACAGAGGCTACATAACATGCATAACAAATAAACATTAATTTTTTGAAAAAATAAAGTGCAAAATGGCTAAACCCAATTACATTTTAAAGTGTGGTTCACGGGCAAAAGAGGTCGGACGATTAAGGGTTTCTATGGGCCGATGCCGATAGATATTGATGCGGGCAAATTTTGGTTTTAAGCCATATGTTTGGCAGTTTTTTTTTCTTTTATCCTCATATAAAAGCGCGTTTGAGTAAATGATTATTGCTGCGCGCACAAGATAGTTAATAGTAGTAGATAGTAGTAAGTAGATAGGCCTACTCATGGTAATAATACATTGCTCAAGCACCTTTAAAACAGTCTGAAGCATGCCAGGCATTTTGTTTATGTTTGCTGACAGACACAGTGTTTCCCACAGACTTGCAAATGCAAATTCATTCTCTGTCAGCAGGAGGCGCTGCTGGAGTGGAGATATAGCGGTTTCCTCGGTAATGGCTGTAATCAAATACAAAACGCTAGGAAAGACGAAATGAAAATGACATCAAAGCTTTTCTGAAGACAATCGGTTCCCTTCTAAAAAGATACATTCATATAAAAACACTGCGTTTTAATTTTGAAACGTGCAGTGCTCAGTTTATTCAATGAAGTAGAATCATTTTAGAAAAAATCTATTTGTGGCGGTCAGTTTTGATTTTGTGATGGGCCTCCACAAATAACTCAATGTATGGAAAACACTGAACACTGCTATAAATCAAATGGCCATAATCCACCCGTATTGACCGAATATACGACAATGTTTTTTTCTGACATACATCTGAAAAACGCCGGCCTAATCTCTATATTCAGGGTCTAGACTTTGACAGTCTGCAGGTCACTCAATACACCCACGAAAAAGAGGTCGGCGCCAACTACGCATAAAACGAGTGTGATAGTACCATGAAATACGATAATGCGTAATGCCTGTGGCGTGTTGTAAAGGTCCCGAAGTAATAACCAAGAAGAAAAAGACAAGCCTTAAAGATCAGCCCTAGCAGTTCAGACGGTCACGTTAGCCTGATGGGACCAGGTACATCTAAAGTGGGGTCGTCTTATAATCAGGGTTGTCTTATATTCGGGCCAATACGGTAGTTGATAACAAAAATAAATAACTAAATACTCATATTAGTGGTGAAATATCGTCCGATTATGTCAAACGTCATACGCTCACTGCGAATGTCCTGCAAAAATGTCATGAAGGAAAAGTTTCAATATCTCGCCTTCGCTTTCATTTCGGACCATCTCCAAAAAGACATTAAAAAACGAAACATTTGATTTACAAGTTTAAAATGCATTTATCAAAGTAGGAAATAATTGGTGTTCTTGAAATACGACATGGAGGCGGGTCCGGACCAGAGTCCAGACTTTGAGAAGCACTGGGATAAAGCAATATATAAATGTGACTTACTTGACTGGCAAAAATTTTCACACAGATCTGATCTTTTAGGCACATAATATGCATCACATAAAGAGTATGTAGTCACTGCAGTGTTAAAATGAATGGATGAAAGCAAGGAACACACACACACACAGACTTTGTCCTCATCTGGCTGGCTGGACCAGGCTGGGGTTACCATGGAAGAGAAGAGAGGAGGGCCCGCCATGCTCCCACTGCATACTTCAGACTCCCCTTTTTTTTTTTTTTTGTGGGGTTGGTTGTGTCTCGGATGCCCGAAGCACATAAAGGTACCTGTTCACAGGAAAATAATTATCCCGTCTCCTCACTGTGCTAAATTAGCTCATCAGGACCAGCTATATAAAGCTACACACAGGCAAGGGGAACAAGTGCAGGTGAAATAGAGAAAAGAAAGGACAGAGGGAGAGAGAGAGGAAGGGAGGGAGGAAGAAAGAACAGCCGTGAGCCGTGAGCCCTTAGGCAGCATTCTGACTAACAGCTCTATGTCGTTTTCCTGCTGCTCTGCGGAGACAACATTCTGCTTGCTGTCTAGCCTACGCTAAGACACACTTTGTCCTCCCACCTCAGGGGAGACTTTCTGCTCTGCCGCTGCCTCCGAGTAGCTTCCCTTTTGTTTTAATTATCCATCGCCTAACGAGGAGAAATGTATGCCTCTTCTAATTCCAGTTCCCCCTCCCCCTTCCCCCTCTCCAGGGCTCACACTTTCTCCCGCCAATGGCATCATTACCTGCTGCCCTTACTGCAGGAATCCTGCCTTAACATTTAGATTTGAAATTTAAATCCACCATTTGCATAATCGTAATTTTCAAATTTCTTTCCCTTAGCCTTTTTCCCCTAAGCTTGTTCATGATCTGTTGCTTTTTCTCCCAACCATATTCTCGTTAACCCAAAGTCATTACTACCTACCCTGTGAAAAATGATTACTTTGAATCTTGCTGTTGCCTCCTTGAGTGAACATGATAGACATCTAACACAGCGGCACAGTATAAGACACGTTTCCAAGTGTAGCTTTTTATCAGTTGTCTAATTTCTCTCTCGTTGCCTGACACACTTAACGGGGTCCACTGGAGACTGGATAAATGTCAACTGTATTTTTGTGTCTTTGGGCTGGGTGCGATGCTGTAAGCAAACCATCTGTTTCTCCACCTGACCTTTAATTGCCTAAATTGAAATGAAATGAAACTGTGCCTCCAAAATCACTCATGTCTAGCAACAGTTCTAAATGAATAAATGCTGTGCGGTGACTAAACAGTGTTGCAGAACTGAAACTAACTAAAAGTTTTGGTGATAACTTTGATAACTTAACTGCATTGTTCAGTAGTGTGACTGAAGCTGCTTAACTGATTCAATGTAGTGTATCTTTTTCAGTAACAAATTATGTGAATAACTTTTGTAAGTCATATTGTTCAGATGGTTCATTTTTATGAAAAATTATTCTTTGGAATTCATTCAAATGATTAACTGATTGATTTAAACCATGTTGTTGGAATGCTTTGAATGCCATGTTTTATGTGGTGACATTTAGTTCAAAACTGCTGTTTGGGTTCAGTAAGTTTAAGTTTTTGAAAGAAGTCTCTTGTGCTCATCAAGGCTGAATTTATTTGATCAAAATACAGTAAACATTGTAATAGTGTGAAATTCCATTTTAAAATGTAATTTATTCCTGTGATGCTGAATTTTCAGCAGTGATTACTCCCGTCTTAAGTGTCGCATGATCCTTCAGAAATAAATCGAATATGCTGATTTGGTGCTCGAGAACCATTTCTTATTATTAGCAATGTGGAAAACGTGTTGCTTAATTTTATGGAAATTTGTATACCTTGTGCAGTATGCAGATTTTTTTCTCGGAATAAGATGACCTACAACATTTTCCAAAATGCATAGCTACAACAAATCACATGGTACCATATCCCGCAATGCGCTTTACATGAACTATTCCCGGTGTGACGAGTGAACTGGAGGCAATACAGTAGTTGTTAACATCTTCCAAACCAACTATTTGATTAGACATCCAAATGTTGGAATATTTTTATACAAATGAAAATGTAAAAATAGAACATTTCTCAATATCATAACTAGACCAATGTAGCATACTGCTTGATATGCCATGCATATTATTTTTATATGCATTAGCCCTATACAGAAAATAAAGCAATATTCTAATATTTAATTTCATAAGCTTGTCTTTCCCGTGCACCTGTCATATCTAGACGCAGTGTTCTAAAAGTGTTGCTAGTGCATGTCATGTGAGGACATCTGAGCTAGCAAATAATAATAAAAATATTTTCAGATCTCATCCAGACAATATTCTTACACTCGATACATCAGCAGGATATTAGATGAGCCTATAGATGCATTGTGAGTTCATGCATGTAATATAACAATATATGCTTTGTTCATGCTATGATTGCAAATTAACAATTTGGTTTTCTATGTGAATTTCTTTCATATCAAATGCCATATCAGGGCTCGAAATTAATTTTTTTATTTGGTAGCACTGGTGCTCCCAACTTCAAAAAGTTAGGAGCACTCACCAAAAATCTATGAGCATCACAACTACAAATTATATATTAACAGATTTTATCCTTACATTCTTAACTTTAATGCAGATTTTGTATTGGTTAATATTAGCTGTCAATCTCTGTCACTGCTTTCCACTAACTACGGCGAGAAAAAGAAAGGTCTGAAGAAGAGAGAAAATGAAAAGAACACTGACAGATTTCTTTTGTAAACAACCTAAAGTTAAGCTCTTCTTTGGCGAGGGTTAGGATGGTGTGTAAAATTGTATAAAATTGTATATCAATAATAATTTGACCGAGTGTTACTGTGCTGATATCTTAAGGACTACAGTGGACAGACGGAACTCCTAAAAAGGGTTTTATTATTCTTATATTATTGTGGTGGTCAGGTACAGCAGTGACCAGAAAGGGAAGAAATATTATTAAATAAGTTCAAATTGATTTTTACTTTTTATGGTCATTTTTACCTTAAAGCCATTTTTTCTAAAAAAAAAAAAAAATTCTGTGCATTATCATTTGAGTCAAATTTAATCAGTCAATTATAAGAAGACATTTGGGCTGTTATCAAGCAAATAAAAGTATCTATCAACAAAATTCATCTTTGCAATGAAGAGGAAACACGGAAGCTGCATCTGAAGTGGCATTTAGATACATTTACACACTGATTAATGCAGGACATTAATACATTTAGCCTGCAGTTACACATGCATAAATAATATATTAATATTGTAAACATAAAACGTTGAAAACTGATATCTGAAATTATTTAAAAAAATTTAAATGTGAAATTAAAACGCCGGCATGTTGCTCAGAGACGCAAAACAGAGCTGTGGCTGTTTTTGGAATTTTTTTTGTTGGCGAAATAGAGCAAAAACAGGCAATATAGTGTCTAAAACGTAAGTCTCTTAATATTAACTTCTTTTTTACTGAACAGTTGTATAAAATCAATATCACATTTACATGCATGATTTTTTGGAGAAACAGCATATTCTTGTGATATTGATTAACATATCAGGCATAGGCAAACGGTCTGATGCCGTGACCTGCAGAGTTTAGCCTAACCCTAATCAAACACCACCTGAACAAGCTATCAAGGGATCTTCTAGGTATTACTAATGACGGGTTCAGATACACAATATTTTTGTCGGATCACCGTAGTCACTGTGTCAAGATTACACAATTTTGACTCCTAAAAATCTTACAGCAAAAGTGAGGTTTTCTTTCAGGGTGGAGCTAAACTCGCAGGACATCGGCACTACAGGGACGACGTTCCTAACGTGAACTATAGAAATGTAAAAGCCATATCTTGCATTAATGTGAGCATTTTAATAGACTGAATCATGCCGTGAAAGAACGCACTCTAAATGCGCACGCGCACTAACCTAATATATTACAGGCATTATGCGTGCATTCTGTAGGTGTGTTTTGTTTGTTTTTTTGCAATATACTCGATAATGTCAAACCACACATCGTAAAACAACAATTACGAAATGTGTAGATTCGGTGGCGAACGCAGTTACCTGCAAACTCCGTCCCATAGGCTTTACAGTGAACGCAGTGCATAGAACCATTTTCATAGCAGAGCCACTAGAAGTCTTTCAACCACTCTCTCCGAAAACTGTACGCCTTCTATTCGGCTGGTGGATCAACATTCACCAAATGATCGCTATCACCAGCACCATTATTTGTAACTTTAGGTGGTTCACAAAAAATGTCAGTTTCTTTTTTTATTTTCTCTCTTCTTCAGCCTTTTTCATTCCCTGCGGTAGTTAGCCTGTCACCTGACAGCAGAAAGCAGTGACTGGCTGATTGAGCGCTAAAATTAACCAATCTAAAATCTGCATTAAAGTTAAGAATGTAAAGATGAAGTTTAATTGGTTATGTAGCCTAACGTTTCATAGAACGGTAGACAGGTCACCATATCAACACTCAAAAGGCACATATTCTGAACGTTTTTAGAGAAATGAAAACAGGTCACACGAAAACAATTATATGCACTTGCACAAATGCTCCCAAATATATTTTGAGGTCGCACAGATTAAATTTCGGGAGCATATTTTCGAGCCTTGCATATACGTCTTCTCTTGTAACATTATACGCTCCATAAGGCAAATGGAGGAAGAGGGAGGCGTAGTGTCATGCTTGGGTGTGAAGTTTTCCATCCCATGTTTTCCACACTCAACACTTTAATTAGCATGTTTATCCATGAACATTAGTACAATGCTAATTGCAAGATGTTTGTTTCTCAGTGTTCAATTAACACTCTGCATCCAACAGTAGAATCACTCATCCTTACTGATCATGATGGAGCTTGAATCTTTCTTTAGGCTTCTTAACAAACACTACTGCGTGGCCAGTCACACTATGTCCCTGCTCACTGTCTGTGCGAGATTTGTCCGTGTGCAGTATTCAAGTACTTGTGAAATAGCACGTTTTATATAGGCTCTGATTAGCAATCACACCCTCCTGCAGAGACCCAACAAAGATTAATTTATATCCTTAGAACCTGCAATGAAACTTCTATATAAATACATAATTCATATATTAAATTTTTTCCTGGAATCTACACAATGAAAGTAAAAGTATATGTAACACTTTGCACTCTACGTAACAGAAGCATTAAGAGTAAATTACTGTATACAATCTAGTGTGACCCATAACATCAGGAAATGCTTCTAAATAAACTTTCTAACGTTACACTAATTTTATAGTCATTTCCCTATAGTCTCATTCTGAACTGCTCACCCCGACATCTCCAGTGGAAGCAAAATTATTTTGTTTTTGATTCTCAATTATGCGTCTGCCATCACTTAGTTTGGGGTGAATTTAAAAACTCACCCAGCCATACAGGACCCTTTATGCTTGTAAAAAATTTGAGATTGGCAGGTTCAATTGGAGCAGGGCAAATGAGTTTGCACGGGGTTTGGTGGGGTCAGGGTGGGTTTGGTGTGGTGAGAGTTGCTGTGGGCAGCAGGAGTTGAGGTTACAGGGCTGCAGATAGCTGGGTAATGAAGCATTCCACACAGCTGGTGCATTTTCAGGCATTCCTGGAGTTACACAATTGCAAGAGCAAAGGTCAGCGTTAGAAAGAGAAAAGAACAAGAGAGAGAGGGAGAGAACGAAAAACTAAGAGCAAGAGACAGAGAAACAGTAGTTCTGCTTTGAGGAAATTAATCTGACAAAAATAGGGGCAGGAAAAGTAAAAATAACTAGCTTTTAGAGAATAATAAAGATGCATTTTGGCGTTCATGACAGGAGCAAAAGAGAATGGGGTTGAGTATGCAGCGCACAGGCCAAAAGTGCACTCGGAGAAAAGAATGACTTGGAATATACTTGTTGAAAATCACTTTGACACAAGCTTAAAAAAAGGAGAAATAAAATGAATAAACTCCATACAGGCATGCCGACACAACCCCAAAAGCAGTGCGGAGTAGAGCCCATATCATCAAGCTCTGCACAGCAGTCATACAATGAGAAATGAAGGAGAGACCGGGAGAATCAATAACCTGAACTACCAATCTGTTCCAGGTACTTTATGATGTGACCGTGGTAATTATTGCCTGATCAATAAATTAGTTTGTTGTGTAGAGGGATGGGTTCTGGGCTGGTGTAATTGGTTTCTCCTGATGTGGAGGTTTTATGTATAAATTTTCCCGGTATCAGAAATGGAGTTTGTAGGAAGGTTTAGAAAAGGGGGCTTCCTGCTCTGCAGGATATATCACTAATATCCCGATGCATGGGTGTGCTTTATTAACTGCAGGCCCTGCAGGTGCTCTTATCATTAAACACTTTCAAAACCTTTTGACGAAGAGGAAAAATGAAAGAAAGCAGAAGAGTCACAGAAAATATCGCCCAGTTTGACTTGTCATTTTTATTTGCCATTACAGTAATCGACTTCCTGAAAAGTTCAATTTTTAACACCAGGGTTCTGTGTGTGTGAATCTGCGACTGACTAATGCGGTGTTGTATTTGCCGCAAAAAAACAAGCTATGCATATTAAATGCCTGAATTTTAAATCGGCAGCAAATTCCCTGCATATTTCATCGACTAGAAGCTACTCTCTGGTTTTAGCCACTACATCAGAATGAGTCCAGTTCATCCCCGCTGTAAATCCCCACTACTTCATTTGCTGATTGTGAAATAACATAGTTCAGACTCAAGGGGAATGCTCTAGGAATGAATTGCGGCCGGTGATAGTGCCGTTTGTTTGCACACACGGTCTGTGTTGTTTTTGCGCCCAATTCAATAAGGGAATTATGCAAATCAGGTAACAGTGCAAACGTGTACACAAAATGCTGTAAACAGTTATTGCTGTTTTCCTATCCTATCCTTTTCTTTTTTTGTTTTTATTTTTTGCTTCTGGTGAGTTTCCAACATGTCATTCATAGTTTCCCCTACAATAATTTTTTTTATATAGAATTAATAATTTATTATACAATATCATTTGCTAACTCGGTAACACATAATTCAGTAACAAATCACTAAGTCAGTATATGATTCAGTCTGATTCACTCAAAAATTATAATTTTTTTAAGTCTCTTGTCTCACCCAGTAAAAAGAACCACTTCATAAGAATCATTTGTTCGTGAACAGCATTGTGTGCCAAAACTGCACAAAAAGTACAAACACAATTTTCCCAACTGTTGCCAATGGTGACTAGATATCAAACTATTGTTGCACATTTTTATTTGTTTCACAGTCTAGAGCCCTCAGTCTATAATGATCCTAATTTACACAGGGTGCATGTTTGCGCTGTAAAGAATTGCTTAATTTAAATATTTAAGGCACTATGTCAATTTTTACCCCCCATTTAGGATCTGGTAAAACTAGATGGTGGTTAGTAAAAAAATTAAAATAAAATGCAGCAGAAAAGTGTTCATATATTCCATAATATTAGCTCGAAAAAGTGATTTGAAGGCCTGGTATAACAGACTTCTCCCAATCTGTCATCTGGTAGCACTATGGGAATCACACGCACCTCTGATTGTGTACCGTTGGGTCACCCCCACCCCACCTTGTCACAAGCTAGACTATCATGCGAGGAGGACTATCACTTTTTTTTTTTTTTGTGCATTCTTTCTCTGAGATGATTTGTTGATTGGTGTGGCATCTACAGAGCTGTAAACTGTCTAGAACGTCTAAAAAAACATTTCTTTCTTTCCCTAGAAACACTGACTCCGTGCTAGAGAATAATGGACCACGAGCCAAAAATAGCTAAATTTAGGGTGCAGCTGTCAAGGTTGCACTGTGCAGGCGTTTAATCTTTCAGTGTGATTATTACCATTGATCATGGCTAACTGTGATTGGTTGTCAGTGTAATACTTCATAATGGTGTGTCAATCAATTGACCTTGTTCACAAAGGCTAGAACCTTCTACATATCCGATATTTTGTGCTTCAGATCAAGGAAAGCAATAAAGACATAGCTGAAATGGAATATAATTGCAGGTGGCACCATGAAATTCTCTCCCTTTATGCCTCTTTAAGCCAACGCCATCCTTCATATACCAATTAGGGTTGGGTACTGTTCACATTTTAACCGGTACAGTACCGGTATCGGTACCTGAATTTCAGTGCCGGAACCCAACGGTAACTTTTTTCGGTACTTTACTCTGTGTAATTAAAAAAACATTTATTTCAGTGAAAAAATAAGTCCAAAAGTCTCAATTTCAACATTTTGAACAATAGGGCCCTACAAACTTTTTCTTTTTTCTTTTTTTTCTCTCCCCAGAAATTCTTGTTTTAATTTTTCTGAAAATCAAATGAAGGCATTAAACTTTTATTTTAAATCAAATGAAAATTAACCCCCTTTTTTGTAAACAAACTGAGGTTTACTGTTGAAATTAATACATGGAAGAAAAATTGTGTGAATATTCCTTTAAAACATGTTTTAATAGGCTAATAATTGTATTCTTTTTTTTCTACAATTAAGTGATTTAATCTGATTGTAATATTTATTTTTAATATATATTTAAATAATAAATATTTTGTACATTATACTGTACAAAAGTAATACAAGAGTAATATATTTCTGTTACATGTAAAACCATACTTTTATTTTGACAGGTTTCCATGAAGTTTCTGTGTGTATACAGTAAGATGATGCTAGTTTTCTCAAATGAAACGGTAAAACTCTCGCGAAGTGACTCTCACAGCAGCTCTAGATATTAAGTTTTTGTGTTCATGCCGTCATATAGTGAGACGCATAAGGCCGAAACCCGTGAGCCTCACGCGTGGCTTCAAGTAATTTGTGTATTAAAAAAATGTGGTTTTTCGCCATTCATTAACAGAGGCAGGCAGAACATGCAGGATTCATATTAAAAAACCGTCTTTTTTCATTGTTAAAGGGGTCATATGGCGATTTCAATTTTTCCTTTCTCTTTGGTGTTACAAGCTCTTGGAGCATAAAGAAAATCTGTAAAGTTGCAAAGACTAAATTCTCAAATCCAAAGAGATATTCTTTATATAAGTTAAGTGTCAGCCACGCCTACCTAAACGGCTCGTTCTAACACACCCCCACATAGCTACCTCACTATTTGGGAAGATTTGCATAACGCCGCCCCAAATGTTCACACAAAGAAAGGCGTAACTTATATTCTCGCTGTATTATTGTTGTTGCCACCGCCGCCATGTCATGAAGGCACTGTGTGTGTTTTGTTGTGAAAGCGAAACTGCTTTGTTTGGTTTTCCAAAAGAGGACGATATCCTCTTCATCATGCCTGGAGCTGATCCGTGCTGGTCGCTGAGGAAATACAACAACTTTCGCGCTGTGGATCGCCGTATCGGCTTTCACCGTGGACGAACCGGAGTCAAGCCCGGGGTCGTCACATATGGTTGCCGCAAGCCCGCCTGCCGCTCTCCGATTCCTCACTCTAGAATCCACTGTGTTTCTTTGTGAAAGCGAAACTATTTTGTTTGGTCTTTCAAAAGAGGACACGACTAATAATCATTGGTTAAGTTGTATTTACAACACTGTTCCAGAACAGTTTCACCCAAATATTCCGATGTGTGCAGCGCATTTTATGGAGGACTGTTTTTTGATCCTGGTAGAGTAGACTACAATGCCGGCGGTTCTGACTCACAGACTTTAAGTACGTTTGTTATATTTAAAGAATTTGCCACTGATGATTTAAAAGTGAGTTTTGAGTAGTGTAGAGTAGCACTTATTGTTTGTAACTTCTCCAATCACAAATGCAGACATGGATTTATGTTTACACGGCGCGATGCAACACAATGCGTAAAAGACAGTATAAGTCATTATATTCAGTAATTATGTCCCCATTGGATGCAGCAAATGCCTCGTTTGTAATGGTTTTTAATGTTTTTGTGTCGTCGCTCCGGCCTGACACGCCATCACAGTATGGTGAGGGCGTAACATTTCCATCACAGGCTTGAGGAATTCGGCCAATCACAACAAACTGGATAGCTGGCCAATCACAGCACAACTCACTTTTCAGACTGATGAGCTTTGTAAAATTCGACGCGTTTCAGAAGGTGGGGCATAGAGGAGAAACAATATTGTACATTATGTGGAAAATAATGTATTTTTTTAACCTTAAACCGGATAAACACATTTCATTCACCAAATACACAAAATAAAGTTCTTTTAGCAACATCATATGACCCCCGGCCCAGGCTTCGAAAAATAAGACTGCTTCGATGGCCCCCGGTTGCCCGCATGAAAGACGTTTGGGACAGTAGACGTATTTGTCACTTGCCCGATCGGGCCACTGCAGCGTCAGAATGACATTTTATCATTTGCATGTGTTTTTAAGACTTGTTAATTTAAAAATTCAAGCGATTAAAAAGCATTTGGGCGCTAAAGACAACTCCTTTCAGTACTCGCGCGCTGTGTTCACATGTCTTACCAAAGGTCTCACACCGAATGCTGCAAAAACCAACCTACACCATTCCTAAAACAAATTATCTAGTAAAAATTCATAAAACTAAAAGCTACAGTCCTTAACCCTCTGGGGTCTGAGGGTGTTATGGGCCCTGGAGAAGTTTTGACATGTACTGACATTTGTGCTTTTTTCAGTTGCTTATAAAAATTTTAATGGCTAAAGTTTAATAACACTGCAATCAGCACAAACTGGCGAGTCATCTGCGCGGTCTTAAAGTTCCTCCGAAAAGGCAACCCGTGCCGATCTCCGGCGTGTGGCGTTTGGCCTGTGGGAAGCAAAAATATATCATCCACATTTTAAAAACACTTGTGATATCACGTTTCGAGTTCACGAGTTCGCCTACCATGTAATGCGGAGGACACCGCTTTCACTCTCAACCAAACTAACATTACTAGCCAATCAGAAGTTTTTGCGCTTAAAACACGAGACATAAATAGTCATTCATTAGTCAGTAAACATAATATTATCCAATTGCAAGCGCAGCTGATGAATTTAAAGAAGCCCTGTTCTCGAGCTCGACACATTGAAAAGCTGCGAGGCGCAATGGTCAAATATGTCCATCTAGCGTATATTTACATAGAAAAACAAATTAAAAGCAGCGGAGCTTTGTAAACCGCTCTGAGTAATCACGTCATCTCCATAAGAATTTGATTGCAAGAATGCATTTACCTGTTTTTTGGAAAAGGTCCTGTTCACACATGATCTCTTAATGGTAATTTACCAGTAAAGACTGTATGTGTGAAAGGGGCTAAACTCTTCCTCTGCATATGCAGTGAGTGTTGCTTAATGTTCATCTGGGAAAACTCACTTGATTTGTAACGTAAATCATTTAAACCTATGCCAGCACAGGAGAATACATCAACATATTTCTAAATATGTGATTTATTGTACATCGTGATTTCAAAATTAAAGTTTCTGACTTTGCATGTGGCCAAATATTAAAATTAAATGGATTTAAACGTCGTTGAAATACATGAAACATCACCAGGCCGTTGGCGCCCTCTGCAGGTATTTGTTATAATATAGACATATTACATTGTGTATTTAACAGTGTTGTTCAATAAAACCATACTTGGTTTTGATACTTTATTTGAAGCCAATCATTATTGTCTCATCGTTACTTTATATATAAATGTAGTCATATTAAAGCCTGTTTTTCACTTAGGTCTATTTTTATTACTAAAAATATCAGATTACTCACTTGTCAAATTAATCAGTAGTTTACTTGATTAGCAAAATAATCATTAGTTAAGCCCTAGATTAGTTAAAACATTTCAAAATACAACTGCATTGTTTAACTTTTTAAAGTATTAAACATTGTCTCGTTCTAGTGAATCAAGTTTCTGCACCTTGTGAGCTAAGTGTATTGTCACACACCTAGTGTCTATGAGCGAGATAAAGCTCATAATTTTCCAAGTGTATGATATAGCTTTAATTTTTCAGGTCAATCATATATTCATAAAAAACAAATCAGCTTGAATAAGGAAAGCGATAACTTTGCCATAGTATCCTTTCAAATGTTAAAGTTGCCACAGTCATCGTATTCTTTGCATGTGCCGCACTTTATTTGTACCATTTAGTTTTATTAGTTTATTTATTAGAATTTGAAAGATAATAACAATATTGATTGATAAGTGAGATCTGATTTTAGTCCCTGAAAACCAAAAAAGGAAAAATAATTTTCAAATAATGTTCTTTTTTTTTTTTTTTGCCAAATAACCCTGTGTATGTGTACGCCCCCGCAACCCAACCCCCGGAAAAAGGTTCAGGCTCAGGATTGCTTTAAGCCCTGAATACAGGTGCATCTCAATAAATTAGAATGTTGTGGAAAAGTTCATTTATTTCAGTAATTCAACTCAAATTGTGAAACTCATGTATTCAATAAATTTTATGCACACAGACTGAAGTAGTTTAAGTCTGTGGTTTGTAATTTGTGAGGATTTTGGCTCACATTTAAAAAAAACAAACCAATTCACTATCTCAACAAATTAGATATGGTTACATGCCAATCAGCTAATCAACTCAAAACACCGCAAAGGTTTCCTGAGCCTTCAAAATGGTCTCTCAGTTTGGTTCACTAGGCTACACAATCATGGGGAAGACTGCTGATCTGACAGTTGTCCAGAAGACAATCATTGACACCCTTCACAAGGAGGGTAAGCCACAAACATTCATTGCCAAAGAAGCTGGCTGTTCACAGAGTGCTGTATCCAAGCATGTTGACAGAAAGTTGAGTGGAAGAAAAAGATGCACAACCAACTGAGAGAACCGCAGTCTTATGAGGATTGTCAAGCAAAATTGTTTCAAGAATTTGAGTGAACTTCACAATGAATGGACTGAGGGTGGGGTCAAGGCATCAAGAGCCACCCCCGACAACTTGTCAAGGAATTTTGCTACATTTGTCGTATTCCTCTTGGTAAGCCCCTCCTGAACCACAGACAACGTCAGAGGCGTCTTACCTGGGCTAAGGAGAAGAAGGACTGGACTGTTGACCAGTGGTCCAAAGTTCTCTTTTCAGATGAGAGCAAGTTTTGTATTTCATTTGGAAACCAAGGTCCTAGAGTCTGGAGGAAGGGTGGAGAAGCTCATAGCCCAAGTTGCTTGAAGTCCAGTGTTAAGTTTCCACAGTCTGTGATGATTTGGATTGCAATGTCATCTGCAGGTGTTGGTCCATTGTGTTTTTTGAAAACCACCGTCACTGCACCCGTTTACCAAGAAATTTTGGAGTATTTCATGCTTCCTTCTGCTGACCAGCTCTTTGAAGATGCTGGATTTTTTCCAGCAGGATTTGGCACCTGCCCACACTGCCAAAAGCACCAAAAGTTGGTTAAATGACCATGGGGGTTTATTGGTCTTATGAAGTATTCTAATTTGTTTGAGATAGTGAATTGGTGGGTTTTTGTTAAATGTGAGTTAAAATCATCACAATTAAAAGAACCAAAGACTTAAACTACTTCAGTCTGTGTGCATTGAATTTATTGAATACATGAGTTTCACAATTTGAGTTGAATTACTGAAATAAATGAACTTTTCCACGACATTCTAATTTATTGAGATGCACCTGTATGTGAGCAGCATGTATGTACATGATTGTGTTTTTGAGAAAGAAACATTTATGCGTGGTTAGTGAAAAACATTTTTTTTAAGTCACTGAAATAAGGCCATAAATCACATACAGAACATTTGTTCACAAGACTTTTGAGAACTAGATCTTGTAGCCTAGAATTTTTGCTTCAAAATGGTGTGAAAATCATCTTTCTCACTCATTCACAGAAAACAATATATTGATTAAAATTTTCTAAGAAACTTTTTGTATAGAACGGCTTGGAGGTCGACCGATTGATCGGCCGATTTTTGGCATTTTTTAATTAATCGTCATCGGCCGATTGTGCTGCAAATTAGGCCGATTTATAGGCAGGCGCACCTGCGGGCTGCTAAGCGTTGTTGTGGAACTCCCTCTGAGGCTGCGTGAGACGGAGCAGCTCACACTGCAGCCACGGCTTGTTCACACACAGCTTCAGCTAATGGCAGGGCAAAACAGACCATTTAGAAAGCGAAATTACGTTTTACCCTACTAGAACTGATGCCGGAAAGTTATCATATTCATAAGTGCAACAAGTAATTTGCATGTGAAAGTAGAAACATGGTCAATTCAAATTAAACTTCTGGGCTGATTATAATGTGCACCTGAACTTTCCTCATGAAATGTGTGTGTAGGCCCGACAATAATATCCACGATGTCATCGCTCGTGGCTAGCGCACTCCTAAGCAGTTATGAGCGGCAGGCTGTGTAATGTGTGTGAAATCTTTTATTTTTGTTATCACTATGGCCATTTAACTTATAGCAGTGTCCAGTGTTTCCTATACATTGAGTTATTTGTGGCGGCTCGTCACAATATCAAAACTGACTTTTGATAAGGCTTATACTTCGTTTTTGAAAAGGCTTATACTTCGTTGAATAAAATGAGCGCTTCACGTTTCAAAATTAAAATGCAGCGCGGGTGTTTTTATATGAATGTATATTTGAAGGGAACCGATTGTCTTCAGAAAAGCGTCGATGTCATTTCCATTTCGTCTTTCCTGTAATGCCTGATAAAGTAGCGTTTGTGAGCACAGCGCTTATTTGATTACAGCCTTTACTGGGGAAACCGCTATATCTCCAGCTCCCAAAGCACCTCCTGCTGGCAGAGAATGAATTTGCATTTGCAAGTCTGTGGGTGTGGTGACACACTGGTGTCTGTCAGCAAACATAAACAAAAAGCATGCTTCTGATTTGAGAAGGTGCTTAAGTTTTGAGCCATGTATTATTACTCTAAATCGTGGGCTACTATTACTATCTTGTACCCTGCAATAATAATTTACTCAAACTCTCTTTTATGAGATGAAGGGGGAAAATAAGAAAATCGGCCAAACATATCGGCCAAGAAAATTGGCATCATATATCGGCCATCGGCTGCCCTGATTTCTAAATATCGGCATCGGCCAGTGGAAAACCCAATTCGGTCAACCCCTAGAACGGCTGTATGTGAGGAGGCGTGAATGGTCATGAATAATGCTGTGATTTATAATGCAGAGATTTACGTGTCTGTGAAGAGAGGTGACAGAGTGAGACGGCAGATAACGCACCCTGTTTATTTTCTTTATTTTACGAAAGCACATTGTTTTGTTGTTATGACTATACAGAAATAACAGTAGACCCTTTGCAGTTTCAAACGATACCTTATTCTTATCTGTACGATCAAAACTGACAGAGTATTTTTAGTTCTTTTCGCGGTCATAAAGAAAATACGAGACAGACCGCACCGGTGCGGGCTTCGACCCCAGGCGGGTAAAGTTGTGAATGAGTCTGCACATTCTGAGTAAATTGAGATGGCTGTTGTTTGAAATGTCATGCAATGAGAGAGTGTGATTAGGGCTGATTCCTGTCTTAAAAAAGAGCTACACTAATTATCCGTGCTGATTTAGAACAATGCAAAGATCACCTCTCCGCTCTTGTGCTTTCTTACCCATCACCGATGTCACTGCGGATTGCTAGTGGCTTGCCACACAAGTCTTTATTAATGGCTCTTTTCCACTGGCATTGACAAAAAAAGAAAATAAAACAAAAAAGAAAATTTAAGACCTTAAATGCTTGTTTCTAATAAAAATAGAATTCACCATAGCATTTCACATTATATGAGTATATTATGTATGCTCTAATGTAAAGTGTGACCAAAATCACTTATCAATAAAACATTTTGTTAAATTGAACAGAATTATGGTAGACATCATCATTATGCTGCTGAGTTCAGGGTACTTTATATTCTGTCCAACTACATTCATTTTTTTTTTTTCCCTCAAAAAATGTTCTAATCTATTAGGACGTGGCTCATTTGTCACCCGCTTAGATGAAATAAGGCCAGATAGGGCTTATCACGGAAATGCTAATCGCTTATTTAAACATGCAGCCTTGGATTCATGGCCATATTTTCATCAGTAAAAATTTCTCTAAATCTGCGCCAAGAATTCATTTCTAGCATTAGCACAAAACTTTCACAGCAATTAATTGCTTTTATCAGACGGTTTTATATCTGTGCCAAAGCTGAAAAGAAAGTGTGCAGCCAAAGCCATTGCCCCGTGCCTTCAAGCATAAGGTGGTATTAACTACTCCCTCCCCACAATCACAACGAATACAATTAAAGTTCAACTTGTTGATTTTGTTCCCAGGGGCCATAAATCACCTCTCAGTCTACAAGCTTTCCATCTGCATTGCTCCTTCACTCACTCCATCTATTTCTACCCCGCTTCCTTTTTTTCTTTCACTCCATTTCTCTCTGGCTCTCTTTTTTTTCCCTTTCCACTCAAACCTTTCAGCTTCCTTGGCTAATGCAGTCCTGCTACGTTCTGAATCTACTTCAGACCACCAGACCATAATTATGTTTAGTCAATAAAAGTATGTCATTACAAAATGAGATCTTGGGCTAAAACCTCCAAATATTGATTGATGTTTCGGCTTCTATTTGAAAGTTGGCATATTATAAAATGTGAATACAGAAATTTCAAACTCAAGGCTATGACAAATAAACATAGACATACATTTTGTATATACTTGCAATATACAGGTGATCTGCTTATCACACAAGGAAGTTGGAAGTTTTAAATTAAAATGTTGATTTAATGTTTCTTCCAAACTCCAGTATCATCTTTTTTTTTTTTTTTGCAGGTAGCTGTTGGGTAAACAAATAAATACAACAAAACCACACTAGAATATATTCAGGCAAAAGTCATCTACATAATGAAGTCAGATTTGAACCTAAAGGCTGAAACGGGTATTTTTCATAAATGCCAGGTCAAGGCAGGTTGTCATGCATTTTAAATGTTGTAATTTTATACCGTTAATTGCAGTATCGTTTGGCCAAAACAATGTTCTGATAGTTTTGTGTGTTAGTTTTGACATTTAGAGTTTTATGAGTTTAATGGATGATTGCACTGTGACAACTTTTTTTTAATTGTAGCCAAGACAATATAATGTATAATAAACCTAATTTGAGAGATGAATATGGAGTAAAATGTTTGCCAACTACCCTATATAACAGGGATCCTCAAATCTGGCCCACGAGATCCACTTGCCTGCAGAGTTTAGCTCTAACCCCAATCACCTGAGCATGCTAATCAATGTCTTCAGGATCATTAGAAAATCACAGGTAGGTTAGTTTGATCAGGGTTGGAGCTAAACTCTGCAGCGCATTGGCCCTCCAGGGCAAGATTTGAGGAACCCTGCTATATAACATATGCATATCTCATGAATTAATCATGAAGACAGCTACTATTTTATTTTTAGATTTTATTTATACATTTACTGTATGTTTAGCATATCGGTTTGACATATATTGCTTAGCATATGTTTGCCGTGATATAAAAAAATTTCACATCAGTGTGGCATCTGATACAAAATTCCATACAGGTATTGCTCCTTGCATCGAGTACTGTGCAAGCCTAGCAAATAGTTTTATTAATCTGTAAATATTTTTATGCATATATACAACATTATACCATCTGTAAGGGTAAAGAGTAAGGTTAACTTTAAGACTTCACATGCACAGGGTGAAGTCTGGAAGTCACTATCCTGGCAGACATTTTTGCATGTTCTCTGCAGTCTGACTTTAAAACAAACCTATATTCACCCATTTTCTCTACTCTGTTGACACCCTGGCAACCTTTCTGTGTTGCACCGGAATTAATTATTCTGAGATGGCCAATTTTGACATGCTCGTAAAAAAAAGATGTGCTTTTGTTTGCTCTATTTCCCGGTCTGGTTTTTCCCTGGTAGGAGTAGAGCACAGGACATTGTGTTAACCAGGCATATCCGCCAAGAGTCACCAATCTCACCCTGCTTAAATAGCCATGACCCTGTCTGGCATGGGAAGGTGGGTGATGAGACAGACTCAGGCCTTTGGAACCTCTGTTGCTATGAGGCTTGGATGCTTCTCTTCAGGTATGTGCTGTGCCTTTTGTCCTGCAAATGAAATGGGACGGTCTATTCAGCCCGCTGCCAGCCCACACTAAAGATTGGAGACACTTCCAGAACCAGCATATGCCTGAGAAAGCCCTCTGTTAATCCAAAGTCTGCTGACGTGCTGGAAGCGCATCGAGAATTCTGACATTCTCATTCCGTTCCGTCAGGCAACGAGGACGTGAATCCAATTTGATAATGCAGGTTTCTGTAATAATTTTCTCACAGTACAGCACATCAGTTCCTTTTACTGGCCTGGGGTGTATTCCAGAGAGTAAGGTTAACTTACCGTCACATACCCTGAACTCTCGGTTGATTAACCCAAACCTTGCTTACTTGAGGTATGCTGGTTCCAAAAATGCTTCTGGGAGTAAGTTCAGTCAACCCAGAGTATGTTCACAGTTAACACACAAGACATTCTCAAAAGAGCAACGAGTCACTATGGAAACAGATGCTAAGAAAAAGTGCGCCATACTGCTGCTTTCTTTTTTTGTTCAATGGCTATTAGTGCATATCGCCACCTAATTGGTGGTTGTGCAATAATCTTTAATCTTTAATCACTGAGAAATAGAATTACATTGTTTGTTTGATGCTGATTAATAAGACATACGATAATGCATTAGTATTATAGAAATACATTATAGAAACAATCCTGTTGCAAAAATGCAAAAAAAAAAATGTCTGAATGCAGATCAAATAAAAATCTTGTTATATTAGTGCTTTATAATTAATGTATATCGATACAACTTCACTTATGACTCCTTAAAAATTACCCAGAACACAAACAGTAACTGCATATCAACTTTCTGGCAACAACCTACTGTACAACATTCTAGCATTTAATGATCAATTTCTTCAGAGAATGTACATTTACTCAAAAACGTTTTTATCTAAAGTGACCGTGCATTTAAGATATGTTTTACAAGTTTGTATGTGCCCACTGAATGTTTTAGCTTGGCATTGTTAGCATGGTCTGCTACAGGAACAGAAAAAATATATATAGTGTCTGTAGAAATGTTTTTGTTGTTTCAAATCGGTACATTTAAAACATCAGAATTGCCTTTTGTACTTGACCAGGCTTCATACTGTATTAAATGACACCCCAAAAAATGTGTTGCTTGAATTACTTGAATTAAAATAACACATAACTGCTGCTCGAGTCCCCGAGGCTGACACACTAACCAGATAATCAGCTAACGTTCAGTCTAAGCTCTGTTCAGGAACATATTATGTATTATACTAAATATCTCTCTACTTTGTCCATTCAAGATTAAGTTCACAGACACAAAGGTGGCTAGACACAAAGACACAGTCACTGCAGTCTTCTCTTATCACAGTTAGCGAAAAAAGGCTTGCTGATGCCCCGTGCCAGCCAAATGCCATTGCATAATTTCTCTAAGCTGCTTGGCACCGTCTCGGTAGCTTGGCTCCTGCTAAAGAGGTAAGTTTAGCTAATGAGCTCATTAGGAGCAGGTGTTAGATACCTGTCCATCTGCCGGAGAGGGTCACTTTCAACAGAGGACCCCGCAGCCAACACAGCGACCCGATCTGCCAACACAAAGACAGACACACAGGTCCCAACATTTACTCAGATTAAACTGATGACCCCCCCCTCCCCATTTACAGAGATTTTTTACCGCAGGAAAACCCCTGCTGGGGATTCTCTTGGACCTTGAAGCCTGTTCAACTGCAATAAAAAGAATAGGGGACAGCTGATAAAGACTGGATCCTGAATACTCAGATTGTTCTTCTGCTGGAAATCCAATGCTGAGCCAGATCTAAGTGTGGGTGCCAGAGTTTCTTTTAACAACCCTTTTTTTGTTTGTTTAAGCAGAAATAAAAAAAAAACCTTCACTGGGATATTATAAGGCTTACTTTAGAAACTTTAAGAGAGGATGTCAGAGCATTACAAATACACCCCTAGAGATTATACTTCAAGTACTACAGGACACAATGACACATCTTCTCTGTCATGTGGCAACAGCAATTATTCCTCTGGAGTATATGGATAGTCACAAAGCAAACACCCTTTTTTGTGTGACACATCCTTACACCTTTGCCGGGTTCTGTTTCACGTCTGTTTGTTTAAGCATAGGTATGCCTGAGCATTCGCTTGGACGGATTCCCTTGGTGCGCTATGTAGTTCACAACAGATTGAGGGCTTAATGACTAAGTTTGTGACTAAGCCACAAAAACACTACCGAAGGTTGATGGCATGTCTTTGAACATGTCACCGCTGCGATATATAAAACCATAGAGGGGAAATGTATTGCTCTTTCAAAGCTCAGGAGACTTATTGGAGGTCTTATGTTTTAAGTAAAAAAAAAAAACTTAGATGTTTCTACTGCAATTCCTTGTGAATATAAAACTAGACACAAATTGGACAGTTGTTGACTAGGGTTGGGTATCGATACAGATATACTGTAAATTACTTATATTCAGCAAGGACGTGCTAAATTGATCAAAAGTGACAGTAAAGACTTTTACAGTCTTTACTGTAGATTTGAGGAACCCTGGTATAGTGTATATAATCTTTTCATGTATTTTATTAAAATTATCCATGGCCCTGATGTAATGATAGCTTGATGTTTTGACAGATTCAATGCGTTTAACCAGTCCAGCATTCATCAGACTGATTCGATCTTTGAGTTTTTTTTAAATAAAATGAAACCTGGCATATAATAGTATGACCAGTGTAGTTCTATTCACAAACAAATTACTATGTTATGTGCACTAACTATGGACTTCTTTTTTTTTGCCATAATTTTGCAGTATACATCCTTTTATCTCAGCATATTCAAATCAAACTTGGGTAAAGTATGTCTTATTTTGCTGTGGGGCTGTAGATTTAGCAGCGGAATGCGCTGTCTTTGAAGAACATAGCTCAGATAATTTGGTCTTGGGAGAATTTAATGAGAACTGTTAATACTGAAATCAAATTGAAATTGAAGTTTTATTGCAGACTTTGAGATTAAAGTTTGGGGCATTGTTGAGATCTCTGAAACTTTGTAGGAAACTTTTTTTTTTCTTGAGAAGAACATAAGACACCAAAAAATGAAGTGTCCATTTGATCTATTTAATTTCATTTCTGTTCAAGAGAAACGATATTAAAGATAAATAAATAGGAAAGAAAAACAAGATATCTTTAATATCTAAGCTTTTGAGTCACAAACCCTTGTTTCCTTTACCGGTGAAACCACAATGAAAGACCTCTCGCTATGCTAGATAGCAAAATCATGTTACAGTGAAACGGCAAGAGTTTGTGAACGTTTGAGATCCTTGAGCCCAAGAGAGGTGCTACAATTTGCTGTTTACTCTCGGTTTAAACAGTTTTAGAGTTCTGAGACTGCGGAGGCCGCTGATGTGGGTTGGTTTGCCATGACGGCCTGTCTGTGACAGAAGCAGGATATTCAAGACAGCTCAGGATGAAAATACATCGTGTTCAACATGCACAGAGAAGTCTGCGGTCAGATACTTGTAAAATAAAACTTTTCTGAGATGAGCTAAGAAATGCACAGCTTTTAGAGGCACTGCATCAACATTTGTCTTCGATGAATTTAACTTTAGGTTTAACTTAGGTTCTGCACAAATATAACTAGAATGGCTGTCACATCGCATGAACACCGAGCGTAACTGATGCTTTTCAGGGATGTGCGTAGCAGCAAAATCGTGTGCGTCTTGCCCTGTCTCAGCTCACCGGTGTGGACAACTGCAAAACACTGACTGTTGCAGTGTAAAAAACACAGGTTAATCATGAAGGAACATGCTCCCAAAAAAATTATGATTGTGAAACACTGGCTGTGGTCCATACTTTGAGTGTGTGTGTGTGTGTGTGTATGTACAGTGTGTGTACCTGTTTTTCTATTCTGGTGGGGACTTGAATACACCTGAACCTGAATACACACAGACTCATGGGGACTCGTGTCATGGTGGACCTAAATTGAGTCCCGCGGTAAACAGCTAATAATCCCAACAGGAATGCAAGTTTTTTGAAAATTTTAAAACGCAGAAAGTTTCCTGTAAGGGGTAGGTTTAGGTGTAGGGCAATAGAATATACTCTCTGTCAGGGAACAACATTCGTCCGCTAGAGAGTCCCCACAAGGATAGCAAACCAGAAGTTTTTGTGTGTCGAGTGTGGGTGTGTGTAAAAACAAAAGTAAACATACTAAGAATTGTCACATACAAATAGATATAATGTAGTATTCTACTATATGCTAGTGTTTGGGGTGTCTGGTATATTTCATATTTTTTAATGAATACTTCTTTCAGACTAGGAGCATAAATTATTAAAGTAAGTCTGTTACCGAGATCTATTTTAAATATTTATGTTCTTTTGATCTTTCTATTCATCAAAAAAAAATCCTAGGGGGAAAATTAGCAGTTTAAACTAAACTAAAATCATTTTTTGAAATAATTTTTTTTTATGAAAGATCATGTGACACTAAAGACTGGAGTAATGATGCTGAAAATTCAGCTTTGCCATCACATCACTTCAAAATAATCCACCAGTTATTTTGAATATCACAAATATTCCACAATATTACTAGGGGGGGGGGTTTCAGCCTTGGTGAGCATAAGAAATTGTATTTCTTATTTTGTGTTATATTTGTATTTTATTTTACTGTTTTTATTTTACTTTTGCCCAGTCATACTTGTTTTATTGAAATCAACTGTATAAATCAAAGGCTGCTTAAAAGAAGCTGGATATTACCCTGGAGAGTAGATTTGTTTAATTACTACTCATTAATTTCATTAGTAGTGAGTTATAAATCAGATGAAGTGGCTTGATGCATGATGGAAACTCCGTTTTGGTGTGCTTTTTGGTGTGCTTTGTAGATGGTGATATGGGTGGGTGGTTAGATTGAGAGACAGAAATAATAAGCAGAACACGCAGAAGTATCAGTGGACATGCATCGGGCAAATCGGTGCTTCTCCGTTCCATTATAACTGCACTCTGGTACAGGCCTGAGGGTCCCCCTGCAGATGGTGGACTCTGGCCGGACCTTCACAGGAATTATTTTGCTCAACTATAGGCCAGGTCGCTAGAGAATAGACTGGACTTCAGCTCTCTGCTTGAATGCTTCTCTGGAGTTTTGCCCCTGGCTGTGATGGAGACTGTACACAGAAAATACTGTGCCCTTAATTATGAAAATCACGGGGGGACAAACTCAATCCATGTTCTCTTTATCTTTCCTTCTCTATCTCACCTGTATGCTGAACACCTTTTAGGTTACTGAGTCATTGTGTCTTGCAAATAGTTTCTCAGGCCTAACCGCAGGATCTATTTATGAAGGAACATCATGATAATTGTCTTTTTTGTATGCAAAAGAGTTCCACTTTATATACCTTTGATATACTAGGTTTCTAAAAAGATTAAACATCCCAACAGCATTATTGTAACTGCATGCAAAAATATTTCTGGAGTTTATGAAAATCTCATATATGGAAAGCCTTGTGTGTTTTAATGAGACTTTATGAATAAAGAGTGTTCCACTTGACAGGAACTAAACATACTTCCTTTTTATTTCATGCTGTCTTATTGTCAAGGTTAATAATGACAGACATCAGTGTGTCGATCACCACCTACCATGACTAATTAATATATATGGCATTTGATCATTCATTAATATCACCTGACATGAAACCTTGTTGTAAATTATTTCAAAGAGAGAATTCAATATTATTGTAATTAAATAAATCATTTGTAAGGAGTTAAGTGGAGGGCAGACAAATGAGATGATGGCTGCCTTCAAAATCAGTGAGCATTTACTGATAAACAGAGATGTGTTTACTTTAGCATGTACAGGATCATGATGCATCATCCAGTGTATTATTAAGGGAAACAGTTGGAAACATTTGGTAATATACAGTGGTTACGGAAAGTATTCAGACCCCCTTAAATTTTTCACTCTTTGTTATACTTTGCACCTTTGCGAAAATCCATTAAGTTATTTTTTTCCTCATTACATGTACACACAGCACCCCATATTGACAGAAAAACACAAAATGTTGACATTTTTGCAGATTTATTAAAAAGAAAAACTGAAATATCACATTGGTCCTAAGTATTCAGGACCCTTTGGACAATGTGCCACTCATAATATTTAACCTCAGTTGCTTGCATCCACATTGTTTATCTTTATCTGATCATCCTTGAGATGGTTCACCCACCTTCACTTGGAGTCTCAAGCTGTGTTTGACATTTTATACTGAATTGGGACCTTGATTAGGAAAACCACACACCTTTCTATATAAGACTTACAGTTTCCATGCATGTCAGAGCAATGAGAAATCATTAGTTCAAAGAACTGCCGAAGACTCAGAACAGAATTCGTGGCAATGCCAGATCCTGGCAAGGTATCCAAAAAATTTTTTTTCCTGTCTTGCTCCATTGAGGTTTTCCTAAGAGCACAGTGGCTCCTAATCCTTAAATGGAAGACGTATCTGGGACACAGACCCTCCTCAGAGCTGCCGTCCGCCCAACTGAGTATCGGGGGAGAAGCCTTGGTGAGAGAGGTAAGCGAACCCAACGATCACGGTGGCTAGCTCCAGAGATTCGTCGTGTGGAGATGGAGAAAGTTGTAGAATTCAACCATCCCTGCAGCCCTCCACCTCGGGGCTTGTATGTCAGAGTGCCCGACGGAAGCCTTCTTCCTCTGCAAGATACATGAAAAAACACCTGTCAGTGACTTCCACATGGTGAGTTATAGATTCCTGTCTGATGAGACCGAAGATTAGACTTTTATGGCCTGAATTCTAAGCGGGTTACTTTGATGGCAAACCAGGCACTGCTCATCACCTTCCAATCCCAGTTGTCCCAACATGTCCACATGGTGGTGGCAGCCTCATGCTGTGGGGGTGTTTTTTCAGCTGCAGGGACAGGACGACTGTTGCAATCGAGGGAGAGATGAATGCGGCCAAGTACAGGGTTATCCTGGACGAAAACCTTCTCCAGATTGCTCAGGACCTCAGACTGGGCCAAAAGTTTACCTTCCAACAAGACAATTACCCTAAGCACACAGCAAAAATAACGAAGGAGTGGCTTCACAACAACTCTGTGACTGTTCTTGAGTGTCCCAGCCAGAGCCCTGACTTAAACCCCATTGAGCATCTCTGGAGAGACCTAAAAATGGCTGTCCACCAACGTTTACCATCTAACCTGATAGAACTGGAGAGGATCTGCGAGGAGGAATGGCAGAGGATCCCCAAATCCAGGTGTGAAAAACTTGTTGCATCTTTCCCAAAAAGACTCATGGCTGTATTAGATCAAAAGGGTGCTTCTACTAAATACTGAGCAAAGGGTCTGAATACTTAGGACCATGTGATATTTCATTTTTTCTTTTTAAATAAATCTGCAAAAAGTCAACAATTCTGTGTTTTTCTGTCATATGGGGTGCTGTGTGTACATTAATAAGAAAAAAAATTAACTTAAATGATTTTAGCAAACGTCTGCAATACAATATAACAAAGAGTGAAAAATTTAAGGGGGTGTGTATACTTTCCGTACCCACTGTATATTTTTTACAGCATAAAACTGAAAATTGTTGCATCTTGCATCACTGGTGAAAGATGAGGACTTACCTTGAGACAAGAACCCCCTGGGGTAAATCTGTCCCAGATGTCATCTGATTTTTACAGAATGTGTAAAATAAATACATTCAAACAAGATATGTTTAAGAATTTTTTTTGGTATTTTTATATACTAAATCAGGAATTCTCTTTAAAACATTTATATAATAATGATGATGAACAAGAGATCAATGTATGAATAGTTAACAACATCAGCAGTAATTCGTAGTATTTAAAAAATTATTTATTATATTATACCATGGGAGCCTTTTTTCAATTTCTTATTTTGACTTATATCTAAAATTCTAATTCATAGCATATAATAAATGTGCTGAAATGAAATTGAGTGCCATCTATTGTTAAATGTAAAACTACAGGTCGGGTGCTGTTCTACACCAGGGGGTGTCTTGCCCCATCTAACCCTAAAGCCGGCAGTGTGCATTTATACAACGGGAAATCCTCATTCAAACATTTTTCCACCTGACAAGGTGATTGAATTTGATTTGTTTTGGCATATTTCTGTGTTCTTACACTTGATCCATAGAGTGCGGATGTTGTCAACTCGATTACAGCTCATGCCGTGAGTGAGTACTCTTGGCACTGCAACATTTCTGAGATAAATATCTGTTCATAGAGAGACACATTTTTGAGCCACAAGGCTAGAAGAGATTATCTGTGTAATTCATACACGGTGCAATACATGTAATTCATGTCCAGCGGGCTTGTTATTCCTTTTTTATTTATCAAATATATATGAAACATACATAAATGCAATGCTCTGATCTAATGTCTTGCATTCATGAGTTTTATCATAGTAGGGTTGTTTTCTTTGTGATTGTACAATTAGCCATATTAGTTGCAGTATTAATAACTGATTGTATAATGTTATAATTGACTCACTAGTAGAAATTTGGCAATAATAATAATATATATATTTTTTTGTCTCCTTACCTATAACTGTAGTGTCAACACCATCAGATACACCATCACCATCAGTGTCAAATATGTGTAATTAATATTGGCTAATCTACCACTAAACTTCAATGAATTAATAAATTGAGAAATTATTAGAAATATCTGCATTGTAGACAAAACAAACACATCTGTAAAAACTATAAAAGCATATTTTTAAAATTCACCACTTCCCTCAGTCAGAACATAGTAGTGTTTAAACGACAAATATATAGTTTAAAATATTTTAATATATTTACAACGTATGATGAGATAGATAGTAGGGGTGCAATGATTCTCTGTAAAAAATCGAACCGTACCGTTCTCCACACACGGTTCGGCATACACTAGGACCGCGGTTCAACTTAAATCTGACAATGCATCTGTAATAAAGTTTGTTAGAGTTCTGCTAATGCATGTTTCTGTTTGATGGATACACGCTTCTCGGCTTCGCCAAATACATCTCACACGTGGAAGTGACTTACTAAGAGAGAACTAAAACACTGCTTGGTACCAAAACCAGGGCACGTGCGTACAATGCGAGTGCTTTATGTTGGAATAACTGTCATTTATGCCGTCATCACGTGTTGATAGCACAGGTGAGACCTGAACAGCACATGTTGCTATCTGTGTTTAAACTAAACTCATTTAAGCCTTGCCAGTTTAAATATTAAAGAGCCAGAAGACGTGAACTTGCGCGTGCAGTGAGAAGATCTGTGTGTGCGCTCACATCCGAAGTGCACGAACCTGCGCAAATATTAAGCTCTCTGTGAAGTATTGTGTTTGAATGAACAAATTCACACAAAAATTATGTCAAAATGCCCGTCTTGGTGAGTATCCTAGCAGACATAGCCGGCTGAACGTACTGTATCAGTGCAGTGGATCAGTGCGTTCTCTTAACCCCTTATATCCAGCAACTTCGCACAGCCATTGAAGAGGAGTGGACCAACATTCCACAGGCCACAATCAACAACCTGATCAACTCTATGCGAAGGAGATGTGTTCCACTGCGTGAGGCAAGTGGTGGTCACACCAGATACTGACTGGTTTTTATGAACAGATTTGGACACTATTTTCCGTCGTAGGCTTTTGGTATATAAACAGTACTAGATCGGGAGCTTCAGGCTTGCCTTATGAAAATATAGGGGAGCAAAACCACAGACTAAAAGTGGCACGCGGTTTAGAGTTGTTTTTAGATAGATAGATAGATAGATAGATCGTGGAAGATGTTATGTCCTATGGCTTAGAAATCAATATATTATGTGCATTGTGTTCGTTCACATTAATTATATGACGTTACATTTTTAAACAGACTATCATGGGATTAAATATTTTCAGTATTAACTGATGACTGACACAGGGTTCTTGCCAGTTATTAAATGTGTGAAATTTGTGCGGCCTTCAACAATTCTCAGGTTAATGAATATTTCACTTCTTGTGCCGAGTCTAAGCGAGGGGAAAGCATTTGCAACACCCACAGACATGAGCTCAAGGCATGTAGACCCACTTGTACACAGGTGTTTGTTGTCATTTGTTGTTTTTCTCTGTATACACAAAACAAAAATCATCAAGTGGCAGAATAATGACTCTCAGTGCAAATAGCTCTTATGAAAATCACAGGGTAATATGTGAGCTAGTATCTGGATTGCAGTGCTGTGCACCGTGGATTCAGCACCAGGGCCAAAGCTTTTGAACAGAAAGAGGATGATGGTCTAGAGCTGTAACACATTAGAGGCTGCCCCCTCTAAAAAAATGCATATTAAAAATGTTGCAAGTAAACAGGTCAGTCTTATGGTGCATTGTCCTCTGGGCTTATTCAGCACAGAGTCTGTATATGAGAAAGAGAGGCTGAGAGATTAAGAAAAAGGGGTGAGAGTGAGGCAGAAAGAGCACGAAAAATACAGGAGTGAAGGAAAGAAAGAGGAGAGAAGTGATAAGAAGAAAAACAAAATGGAGAGACCAGGTGAAAGAAAATCAGAGTGAAAGCAAATAGAGACAGGAATGAGGAAGACTGAACAGAAATAGCACAAAAGTGCTACAGTGCCACCCAAAGGTCGACTGCCACGCTGCAGTTTATTGATCCGATTAGTCATGTATGGAGCCTTCATGCCTTTTTCCCAGCTAACTACATCTAATCTTAAAATTATAGACATGGTATGAGGCAGGAGGCTAACCGAACCTGTGACACGCGGGGATGTGCTAGCAAGGTATGACGTTGAAGTACAACACTTTCAAAATCCATCTGCTCGTTTCAAAGGCTTAGCTGGTAGCACATGCTGCCTTGTTCCTTATACATTCTTTTAACAAGACATTTGTTAATGCTGATGATTTATAGGAGGGTTGCATCAGTCTATAGAAAAAGGTAATGTCTGACCTTGTCCACTCTGTCTACCTGAAGTATGGAGCTCTCACAATGCAAAAAGAATATCACGGAGCAAAGGTGCTTTCAGCTCTTTCCTCAAGTTTTCTATGCATTAATAATATCAAACAACCGAGCAGAAAAATCCAGTTCAAAACTGTATCTATTTCCAGTCTGTGAAGAAAATATTGTTGTGACTCTTTCCAGAAGCAATAGCTTTAACGTTTGTTTAAAAGTCAAATGTGTCTCTTTTTTTTAGATGTTAGAATACGTTTGTGTAATTTTTTTGTAATGTAAGAATACTTTAATCCATAAAGTATCCATCATGTATATGAACCGACCACTATAAGTAGCTAGCAGAAAAGAATATGTTAGCATTCTCATTCATATCAATGGAAGTTGGAGCAGAATATATACTGTACCAACTTCCATTGATATGAATGAGAATGCCTATTTATTTATTTATTGAAATTACTTTATTTCCAAATTATTTTATTTTATTATGTATTTTTCTATGGCTGTCAAGCGATTAAACATATTAATATAATTAATTACATGTACCGATTAATTCATCAAATTAATCACAAATTAATCGCATATCAATTTAGGTTGAGAAATTACCCCACAAAAGATTATTTAAAGTAGTGCTGGCGGTATGACCAAAAATTGATATCACGGTATTTTCCAAAATTATACCGGTTTCACGGTACATGACGGTATTTTTTTTTTTCATTTTATATCTTTTCATGCATGACCGGGTGTTAACCATATTTTCTACTGATTGAGAGAGGAAATACTGCAGTATATTGACTTTCATACTGCGGTATCTCACTCTCATTTATAATTGCGGCATCATCTGATAAAATCAACATGCATCTACACTAAAGAGCGGCTATGCGGTTGTTTTGGCTGTATTACTTTTTTGTCTGCGCACTGCCTGCGTCTGAGTAACAAAAAAAATAAAAAAACAACAAACAAAAAAGTCCATGTGATAAAGTCACGCTCGTGTGTGTGAGACGCGGGAGCTGATGGCAGGGGGTGCATGGTGGATATTTGTGGAGGTCAATTTATTTTTAGTTTAAGGATGTTTAGATATTTTTAATGGAAAACATGGCAAATATACTAATTTTATTATTACTGTTTGTGTTTCAGGGATGTCAGAAATTGGTAGAACTTTTGCTCTCATGCTGAGTTCATTTGAGGCCAAAGACAGAACATTTCCGTAAACCTGAAATATCAGTAAGCCTCAGCATGAATACACCTACAAAATAATTCTAATTTTAAACATGCTCCACACACAGCATGGTGTTCATATTGCTTCTGTTTTTATTGTCAGTTCTTGCCTCATTGCTTAATTTGTATCTTTCACTACCTGCTGAAGTAATCAACACACCTCACAAAATAGGGATGCTGTTGCAAGTTATTTTCATACGAAAGCTGCCAAGAAAACAAATGTAAATGAGTTTCTATGCTAACATTGGGCCCATCTTTTGGTGAGCCTTCCAGCCTTTCTTCATGTTCAAAACAAATATTCTCGGCCTGTATCACTTTGAAAGCACGGCTTCTTTCTCTGTGTCTCTGTGGTGGTTTTCAGACGGAGGCTTTAATGTCCAAACCCGACTTGTTTTTCTCTCACCATTTTGTTCGCAACAGAATTCACATGTTCTTGGCATTATGCTAGTTGTATATACAGATATCTTTATAGACATTGAAAAGTCATGTAAAAGAAAACATTATTTCTTATGTTTTTTTCTTGTATTTGGTAGTAAACAACTTACAGACAGACAGTAAGTAAACCAGGTCACTGTTCCATAGGGTTTAAAAGCAAAAATGTGAAGTTGGTATTTTTATTAAAACAGACGCATTAATTATTTAACAAAACCACCCTTGTTGGACTACTTTTGTAGGTGGATGAACTTTAGTTTGACATAATTCCATTGGGTTGAGTACAGTGCTAACAGTGCTAATAGGCTTATATGTGTGTGGATAGATACTGTATATATATCTCCTTATGTGATATCCTTGCACATTTTGTGTGAAGGTTAATGTGTCATATCATCATGACAATGTTGAAAAGTAAAGCTTTACACCAGCCAGATTAGTGATTGTCAGTCCGTTTGTTTTTAAGGTCCCGATTGTCCAACGTTATATTTGAAGGCCCCCATATAGGCTAAGGTATTGTCTGTATTTTTACTGTAAGTACAGCAAAGCGTCTTGGTTTTAAAACTTCACTTTGGAATTTGGAATTCAAGAACCGCATGTTCGTCAATAAAAATAGCTAACCAAATATGATTTCAGTTTATGTCGTGATTTTGTGTTTTTTGGCATTTGAAATTAGATTAGAGTTAGGTGTAATCCTAGGTGTATACAGGGCTCGAAATTAACCTTTTTAATTTGTAGCACTGGTGCTCCCAACTTCAAAAAGTTAGGAGCACCATCTAAAAATTTAGGAGCACTCACCAAAAATTAAAACTACAAATTATATATTAACAGATTTTATCCTTACATTCTTTACTTTAATGCGATTTTTGATTGGTTTATATTAGCTGTTAATCACTCAGTCACTGCTTTCATTAATGACGGCGGGAGAAAAAAGAATGGGCTGAAGAAGAGAGAAAATAAAAACAACACTGACAGATTTCTTTTGTAAACAACCTAAAAGTTAACTGAGTTGGTAAAAACAGACGAGGAGAGAGCGGGAGGGCGCGAGGAGAGAGAGAGCTATTCTTTGGTTGAGGGTTGTCGATGGGTGGATGCGTCGGGTGTTAAACTGTACATTAGCTCTGCCATTGCACGAACAGGTAGGGGTGGTAGGGGGTTGCGACCTATGGACAAAAAATTATATCTCTATAATCTCTGGGAGTTAATAGATAATGATAATTTGATGAGGGTTACTGTGCTGATATTTTTTAAGGGACTACAGTGAGTGGACCAGCTGGACTCCTAAAGTTTGATATTTCATTTTCTGTGTGGTCAGTTCACAGCAGTGACAGAAGTTAATATTTTCCAATAAGTTCAAATAGATTTTTACCTTTTATGGTAATTTTTACCTTAAAGCCATTTTTTCTAAAGGGTGCATTATCATTTGATGTCAAATCTTCTATTTATTCAGTCAATTATAAATAAGACATTTGCGGCTGTTATTAGCCAAATGAAGTCAAACAAAAGGTTTCTTTGCAATTGCAGAGGAAACAAAGAAGGCTTAATCTTGACAATGGAATGTTAGATACATTTCACCACTGATTAAGGCCGGCCATGAATGCATTAACCTGCAAGTACACCATGCATAATGTTGTAATAATTGTTAAACTAACAAGTTGAACAAGGATAATGAAATTATAATGTACTTTAAATGTGAAATTAAAACCGTCCGGGTAGGTGGCAGCAAGTCACTGTTAATAAGTGAGTCATTGAGATTGAACCGAATCATTTAAACGTTTGATTCATTCAGGAACGAAACACCTCATGTTGCTCAGAGACGCAACACAGTGCTGTGGCTTAGTTTGGAATTATTTTTGTTGGCGAAATAGAGCAAAACCAGGCAATATGGTGTCTAAAACATAAGTCTCTTAATATTAACTTCTTGTTTATTGAACAGTTATCAATATCTGTCAATAAATAATAATAAAAATAATAATCAATATTCACATTTTAATCAGGCGGATTTTTGGAGGAAAACGGCACATCCTTGGGTATGATTAACTATATGAATATTTAAGGCCCCATATCTGAATTTTGGATGCATTTAGAGATCAATCAGCAGCGAAAGAACCAATCTAAATGCGGCGACGCAACTAGTCTAAACCTACTAGACTTTCATCAGTCATGTATGCGTGCAGTTTTGTTTGGATTTAACATATTACTCAATACATGTCAAACGCCAAATAGTAAAAAACAATACGATAATGTGTAGATTCAGTGGTGACACGCCTGTTACCTGCAACCTCCGGTCACAGGCTCTCTACAGTGAAACCATGCAGTGCCTTAGAGCACAGTGTTTGTATCTTTCCAGGGAACCACTCGTTTGAAGTCTTTTCAACCACTTATCTGAAAACCGCACACTTTTTCGGCTGTGGATCCACACTTCACAACATGATCGTATCACCAGAAACCATGATTGTAAACTTTAGGTTATTTACAAAAGGAATCTGTCAGTGTTCTTTTAATTTCCTCTCTTCTTCAGCCCTTTCTTTTTCTCACAGTAGTTAGCGGAAACTGATAAGAATGAAAGCAACGTGATAGCTGGAGTGATGGACAGTAATAGTAAACCAACTAAATTGCATTAAAGTTAAGAATGTAAAGCTGAAGTTTAATTGGTGATCCGTACACGTTTGATAGAATGACAGACCGGTCACCGTATCAACACTACACGAAGGCAAAAATAATATGATAGACTGCTTTTATATTAAAGTATGAAAACCAAGTTCCTGGCTCTTCCAAGCTTTTATAATGGCAGTGAATGATGGTCGAGATTTTGAAGCCCAAAAAAGGGCATCCATCCATCATAAAACATACTCCAGTCACCCTGCAGCCCCCTTGGAAGTTTGCAGAGGCCCCCTGGTTGAGAACCACTGGACTAGATCATTAAGCAATTCTATCTCACTATAGTCTCATGCCAACATTTATAATGTTTAAATCTTTCCTTTTTATTTTGTAAGTTACCTTACTGTTATCCCTATATTTTTTGAAGAACTGAAGTATACGAGTAAAAAATATTGTCTGTTGTACATCACGTCACAAATGCTTGATGAATCCTAAGTTGCATTGAACCCTAAACGCTCCTTCAACGTCAGCTGTTCCACTTCAATCTACATTTTTCATATGGATAGGAGGAAATTGAGATCAGTTAGATGAAGCTCTGTCAGTGTGAATATATGGCCAGCCTTTATTGAATCCTATTGGGATATTCCACAGGTTTACAGCTGTGCTCCCCAGATACGATGCAGACTAATGTGACATTTGGAGTTCCTGTGGGCTGCAATGCTTTTGACATACATCTGCTGCCAACATGTTGATAACATAATAATCTAAAAAAAAAAGACTCGTTTGATATGGGCAGAGGAGATTAGATATGGAACAAATAATTCCCAAACATGTTTCAGACCAGAAGTTCCTGCCGAGAGCGTTCCCTGACATTTATTTCAACTAATTTTGCCTGTTTCCTGTCCATTAAAACATGACATTTGTTTTGCTTAGTTGGTGCAGAGTCACGCTGTCGCATGGCATACAAATCCAAGCTGTCTTTCATATGAATGGGCTGAGACGTTCAGCTGTACGTGCGGAAGTACAAACACAATTATTCTTTGTGGTCTGGACCTCATGCCAAGACGAAACACAACAGGGATTCCTTAGAGGATGGTCTCAAGAACAAAATTTTTTTTTGAAGGAATTCTATAGCAAGCACTCTTGTCTGGGTCTCAGTCTGGTGGGGGATTGAGTGTTGTGAACATGAGGGGGTGGGGTGCAAAGTAGACCCTTTTTTCATGTTCTGCAAGGTAAGCAACACCGTATGTGTGTGTATTCCTTCAAAAGATGGGTCATATATCATAGGGATGAACCCTCCCAGTTCAATAACTTTGTACCTTATGGAAGACCTAAAAACTAAAGCAAATCAATTCATCTAAAAGTGAAGTTCACTTGAGGAAGGTCATGTGGCATGTGTTCTGTGACTGAATATGCACAGGACTTATTTACACACACAGTAGAGAAGAGTCGTGAGTAATGGCCTTGCGTGGCTTTGAAGGCATGACTGACATTTAAATTGTCCGTAAATAACCAGGAACTTACCTTGAAACTCTATTTCCCTCATAATGAAGTAATTGGCGGTAGGGAAGGCCATTTATTGATCAGCTGTTGCCTAGTAAATGAGTTTCCTTGAAAAAAAAAAAAAACATGAGATGCGTTTCTTGAAAATAAAAAAAAAAAAAAAAAAAAGAGATGAGACCTAAATGCATGCATTTATTCATACATATGACAGTCCCGCACATAAGCAATTGAAATCACTGTTGATCGCATGGAATGCAGATAATCCAATGCAACAGCTCCAGGCCGCTATTTATATGACGGCTGCTGGAATTATTGGTCCAGATAAAAATATTACTGGAATGTTATTGCTAATATCTGTTTGCTTTGCTTTTCGAGTCAAGAATGATGAACATGGATGGGAAATATATGGGCAAAGTGTGTTTTTGTTTTTGTTGTTTCTGTCAAGAGAATTACATTAATTTTGATCATCCCTTGATGGCATTGTGCATGACAGCAACCAGTGCATGAAGATTAAAGGTGCATTCAGTCATTTTTTCCTCAAAACGTTTTATACAAAGAAATGAATAGTCCTTTTGGAAAGGTTCCTTATCATGTACACTCATGTAAGACTCCAAGTTTTATTTTACATGGTGCAGCTGAAATGTTGAGATACTTGGATGGATGGAGGTTTTTAATTTCTGTTTTTGTGGGGTTTTTTCTTTCCCCACCAGAGTGTCATTTTAAGCATATCCCAGAATATATGTTGTTTAATAGCATTCTGTAATAGAAATGGTAGAATGTATCATAAATACATATATACACACCCATATCTGACAAAATTACAGCTTTATTGGAAATCACCAGCATTTTTGAAAACTTGTTTGATGTGGTGGAAATGATGCAACATCTATGGGACGGAAACATTTCTAAATCATTTTCATGCAATAAAAATAGGTTTATTTTACTAATTTTTAATATAAACAGTTTTATGTACTCCTTTATGTTTTTAAATGAATTTTCTTAGTAGATTGAAAGACTATGAAAAGGATATGTCACATTAAAACACAACACTTTGAACATGTTTTTGAAAATGAGTGTTATTTTGTGTGTGTGTTTTTTAAGTGAAAGGAAAGACCTTTTCATGTTTAATGCTGTTATGTTTGATATTTAAAAGACTTTCTGTAATGTTGAAGTTTTTGTAGTTATTGTGCTGAAGAGTAGAAGGTAAACATTATATTGATTCAATGATTGTGCTAATGCCAGTGACAAGTGAATTCTTACTTGTTCATTACATTTACATGCTAAATAAGTTCCTTTAGCATGTTCTATGCCAGCTGTTGATTTTAATTGAAAAGATAAGATTATTTGATTCCAGGCCCACAGATCCATTAGTTGGAGCAACTTAATTTTTTTAAAGAGTAAAGCTACAAATTACGTTCTTCTAACTTTTAGTAGTTTGTTGGTTGAACATAATTTCATTAGAAGTTGTCATAACTTAAAAAAATATCAATGTAAACTCTTGAGTTAATTAACCTTTTTTTTTTTAACCAACACATTATTTTTAGAGTGCTGAGAAAATGTTTTCAAAATGGTTTTAGTGTGACCTTCATGCAACAAAATAAAAAGAAAGTAAAAGTTTTTTAGTTGAGTAAAAATCAATTCCTGGCTCATCGTAACCATTGCAATGGCAAACTCAGTGATCAAACTATGACAAAAGAAATCATTTACAATTCTCAAAATGTTTCTGACAACGCAAAATCGTGGCCAAAATCATACAGAGTGCACCCGTTAGCCCCATTTAGCCACAATGACATTACGCTGCCGGATGCCGGATGCTGTCGGGTGCCCGCCCTCCACTCCACGGCCCTTCCCCGCCCCCGCGGCTTTGCTGCGCTGTTGAGGGGGGGGGGATGGGCGTCAGCGCTATCTCCGCGGTCAGCCCGCCGGCTCCCTCTCTCAAGGAAATGTGCTTCCGGCCGGCCCGTGTTGCCCTCGGCCCTCCGCAAAAGCGCGTGCGCGGCCGGGCCCCCCCCGCCCACCCTCACCACACAACCACACACGAAAAGCCACAACCGGCACCCCCCACAAGCCGTGATGAACAGACACCCCCAAAACACGCACCACCAGTGCGGGTAGGCAACAGCGCACAAACAGAGCACGACAAACACAACAAACCACACAACACAAAAACCACAAACCAACCACCCCACTCCAAACAACAACCCACACAACAAACACCACAACCACCACATTTACCAACAAACAACAAACAACACATAATAATGAGATGAATTTCACTTCCCACACATTACAATTATGGTTCTTTTCCATGGCTAACCACTGCTAATTCATTCAGGTGGTGAGGCGCACCTCTATTTATACCTCCGTTCTCACCGCCAGTATTTATATATATTATTCCATTGTCAATCTTGTTTTATTAATCAAAGTAATTACACAAAAAGTGCATTAGGAGGACGCTTAAGTGCCCACAAACATCTGTTCCACGCCGCCGCCGAAAAATCCCCCAACCTCTGTATTATCAATTAACCGTGCAATGCTAAAACCTGTGAGCTGATACAGAATTGGCGTTCGCGCCCGGATGCCACCACCCCCGAATCCGATTACAGACACCACCACATATGCTTCGAAGATACACCCTCGGCCGCTGGCGAAAAGAATAGGATGTCTGTCGGTCAATGTTAAGGAAATTTCTTAAGGGTTTACTGAAGTGTTGTGATCTTGGCCCATCTTCTGTCCAAATTTCGAATCGTTCAACTTCTGACTCCCTGCATGTAGGGCTGAACGATTAATTGCATTTTGCGATAATATCGCGATGGAAAACTTTTTCAATTTTTCCAATCGCAGCGGCTGCGATACCCGGTCCTGACAGGGCGAGAATAAAGAGAGGTTGTGTTAGCTTGACAGATCAGACGGTTTGTATGACATCAAAGTACGGCAAAGGCGAAGCCCCCGACACCTTCCTTTCGAGAAAGCCTAAGGCGACGTCCTCGCTCGCTATAAGCTCTGGCTAGTACTTTGATGCCAACACACCTCGGTTAAGCAGCGCTGTCCCTTCCTTAACTCTCTCTCTCCCTTCATTCTTTGTGTTTTATGTCTCCCCCTGTCTATGAAAACAGCCACGACAACCTCAACAGCCAAATGGAACTTAGAAGGGGGAGGATCGGTTTGTGAACGGGCAAGAGGAAAGCCATAGATGAAGTCGCACAAGAACCAGGCAGGTGCTGGGTCATTAAAAGCCTAAATGCAGAACATTGCGATGCATATCTTGCTCTCGGCTTCACTCACAGTGCCTATACCAGACGCTACAGTTGTCGCGCCGCAACAGCTCTACAAGGTGCCAAATCATTTGAACTTTGTGCAACGTAGTGTCATAAAACAGAACACGGCCTCAGGTGTAATTTGGGTTTGTTGTGGGTCGCGCCCTATACCGGTTACGCCGTATCCAGTGTACACCGCGTCACTGTTAAATGGTTCTACTGATTTTGCCGCTCGCTTCGGTGTACGCCCCACACCCACGGTGTTTCCTGTTGTTGGTGCGGCGCGCTGTGTGTGGTCCTCTGCTTAGTGGACGCCAGCAACCCACCCCCACACACCCCCCCCATACCAGAATAATCCTCGAGGTGCTCTCTTCTAATGTATTTTTTCCCCTGTTTCCAGTCTGCGGTGTTTTTCCCTGTCGGTTTCTTTTTCACTTCAAACACCCTTTAATTTTCATCATGTTTTGAACTTGTGGTGTATGAGGGGGGTGTGTGCCACCACCCCGTTGCGCACCACGGTCTCCCGTTCCCCGCCGGGTTTGGCCGTCCACTGTTTCTCCCGTGACCTGTGAATTCCTAAAGAGTGTGCTAAGCCACAGATTTGTTTTTATACTTCCTGCAAGTCCGAACCTTCTTTTTTTTTGTTCCCCACCTTTCCTCTTCTTGTGCTTGTTAGCCCTTCACCACGTCCTGTTTAGCTACCCAGGACTGTGTTGTAGTAGGCTTTCTGTGTCTCAATCTTGCTCCTGCTACCCAGGCAACCTACCATCGGCTTCTGTCCTTAGACATCGAATTGTCCCCACCTTATTACTTGCTGCACCATTCCCCGCGACACCTATTCCCTCTTGTGTAGAACTTTCACTCACAAATCCCCCCCTTTTTTCTTTTTTTTTTTTTACCCCTTGTTGGGTGTCAGATGTCCAGTTTGCTCTCTGATCTCTTGTTATGTTCTTTCTTTGGTTTTCAACCCCCTCGTTCGCCTACGCCTCGCCTGGCCTGCCCGCCTGCGGCAGCCCGAAGCTACCGTCAGGGTTAATGGTCTTGGTTCCTTTGTCTGCCCTTTGTTTGACGAGACGCCGCCTCTCTTTAGGCCCCTTGCCACGCTAAGGTCGCTATCGATTTCGGACCAGGCCTGGCCTTGCCACACTCAAGCTTTCCCCGCATATTATCGTCCCTGTGAGTTCCCCCGGAGGAGATCTTGCTCCCCGTTCATGGTACGCCCGTTACCCTCACGCTGATCATATCGCTCTTATGCCCATTTCCTGTCTTTTATATGTCTGAACCGCTTATGCCCCACCACCCCGGGCTCTCCACCACCACCTCTCTGTCTCAGCACGTGCTTTTCTGACGTGATATCTGTAGCCCCATCACCTCCTTAATCATTTGTATCTCCGTTCCCTGGTTGTCTGTGGTCTTGTGTCTTTCGTCAGTCTGCTTCTATCTGTCATGGTTTTCTCTCCACTCTTGATGAGGCCCCGAGCGATTATTTTGTTTAATTTCTTTGAAGTTTGTGTTCTGATTTTGCGTTTTGTTTGTTTTTGGTCCACACCCGGCGATTCTAGTTTTTTCCTTTTTTAGTTTAGTATTAGCTCGGTAAACAGCAACGAGAACGGTGGAACTGAGACCTCGGGCCCAGGAGTTTTTCACCTTTCGGTGGCCCAGCTCGAAAGACAACTTATACCCCGCGGCATTTTCTCAGACTGCCGCTTTTTTGTTGCGTTGTGTCGTTGTGTAGTGTTTGTGAGTGATATATGTCCCTGTTTTCCCCCTCTCAGGCTCTGGCGTCGCTCGCGCATGCCCCGCTGTTGTGCTGGGTGGTCGCAGCCGCAGCCCCCCCAGCCCCCGTGAACGTCCCTTTACTCCGTCCTGCGCCGCCCCAGACCTCTCGCAGTGGTGGGCCCCCCTCCCCCACACACCCACTCATACCCCCCTTTCGTGCGGTTTTGTCATGTCTCGCGCCGCCAGGCCGATCTGTCAGATCTGCTTTTTTTTGCGGTGCTCTGTTGACTCTCAGCAGGAGATCGAGTGGTGTTGCGGGGTGCAGTTCTTACGGCTGACTTTTTTTTAATTCTTTCTTGTATTATTGGTCACTCATTGTTATACTTCGTCAATTTTTCTCTTCTTTAGCTTCTTGACTTTCTCCTGAGATTTTGCGCGCAGTAGGTCCTTTATTTCCGTGGAGCACTTTGTGTACCATTGACATGTGCGCTGTATGTGACGAGATGGATACCACCTGACGTCAGAACAGTGATCTTACCCGACCCCAGTGTTTCCTTTCACTGTCAGTGTGTCCTGTCCATTTACCTCCAATCCTAATTCTATAATTCTCTGCTGAGTCCTATAGTGTGTGTCCCTTGTTGATGAGGATTTGTTTGATTGTTTGTGCGCCAGTGTCAGTTTCTTTGCGTATACCCACTGGTTTAGATGGATTTAGTGTGCCTTTGTTTGTGTGCGTTGCCCCTGGGTACATAAGAGTTGTTTTTAGCCTACAGCTATGAGCCTGAAGGTATCGTTAGTCTTATTGGCAGTGTGTGTGCAGTGGTGTTGATGGGTGCAGATGTCTTCCGCATAATTGTGTCATTTTGGTCGTCACGGCCCAGGGTAGTTGTAATATCTGTGTGTTTGTTAAGTATTTGGTGTTGCGCTCTCTTCCCAGTTAGTGTTGTCACGTACCAAAATTTCAGATTTGTATACCCATACCTTTGAAAAATCCACGGTCTCAGTACCATATCGGTACCAAAGCAAAAAACAAAACATGCGAATTAAAAAATGGACTATACTTTCATTTAACAAACGGGTACATATTTAAATTTAAAGGGCTTTGAAACCTAGGTATACATGCCAAGAATAACAATAGTTAGCTAAAAAAAAAAAAAGGCCAGCAACTGCTTTTCTGACTGATTGGGACACCAACAATGTTAACCATTTGTACATTCTCTAACGCGCATATTTTAGATTCACAATTCATTTAAAAGCTTCTGGTGTGTAAAAATAGTTAATATCATCATGTCCTCCTGTTTTTTACCCTAATAAAAGTTATAGGAGCATTAAATAGTTAAAGAAACTTCATTCTAATGCTCGTTACATTAGCGTTAGCCACACTTATGCTAACGATTAACTATTCTAATAACAGCGTTCATTTCAATCCGACATTCAAATTCAAATATTGAATAATATTCATAACAGAAGCGGTGTTTCCCTCAGACTTGCACTCTATTTGTGGCGGCATATATATGCAAATTCATTCTCTGCCAGCAGGAGGTGCTTGTAAAGGGCTGGAGGAATACGATCGTGTCCAGTAAGGCTGTACACAAAGCAGCGCTCAGATACAAAATGCTTCTCAGGATACAGGCAGATGAAGAAAATGACATCCTCATTTTCTGAAAATAAGACAGTCGGTTTTCCTTCAGCAAACAGTGATATCAAACACCCGCACGGGTTTCGACTTTACTGGCGTTTTATGTTACTATGGTTATTTATATGAAGTATAAGCTTTTTGGAAAATCTATTTGTGGCGGTCATTTTTGATATTGTGGCGGGCCGCCACAAATAAATCAATGTATGGGAAACACTGATCTAAATATTAAAAATTAAAATGAAACTTACCTGCTTGAACTCTTTCATTTGATTTGGGTGTCTTTAAAGTGTTTTGTTAGTTTGGTGTGTTTCCTCCTTTTGATGTCGCCACATCTCAGTGCTTTTATGAAGAGGTTAGCTTTTGGATAGCGCATCAAAAACCGGGTTGACCGGGTACTCGGTACCACCGGTACTTACAAAAACCTGGTACCGTAACATTTTCATTTTTTTAGTACCGACTTGGTACCGAAGTAACGGGTCTTTTGACAACACTAATTCCCAGATAATACAGGGCCATGCCAGCATGCTGTGGTGAGAAAAGCGGTCAATGTTAAAATAAAGGCCTGCAGTCAGCCCTGCAAGAAGTTCCTCAACATTTTTTTTTTCTCTCCATCTGTCAAAAGCTGTGTCTCTCACTCCACTTAACAGCCAACAATAAATAAAGAATGGAAGCTTGTCATAAATGCCTATATAGCTTATTAGAAGCTCTGCCGACAACTTCCAACGGCTAAAATCAACCAAATGAAGCAAAGGAAAGGCAGGCACTGATGGTCATTGTGATGCTGAGGAAAGAAACATTTAGGCCTCCTGCTGCACTGCTCTTTGGCCACTGATGGCATTTATGTCCCATGATTCAGCCTTAGGAGTGATGCCTGCTCAGCTGCTTTCCTTCCTTTTCTGCCTTTTTTCTCTCTGTATGTTCAACTTTTTTTTCTAGTGCCCTGTATAAAGCCTGAGGGGTTACATGTAAGCTAGGACAATTTAATGGGACAATTTGCCATAGTCGAATGCAAAATTGATAGAATGGGTGTTAATCATGTTTAAGGAGTAGTCCACCCAAAAATGAAATTCTGCCATTATTTACTTTGCCATTCTAAACCCCATATGAATTTTGCAGTGGTGTATAAAGTACCTGAAAGCCATACTCAAGTAAAAGTACAGATATCTTACCAGAAAATTACTTTGGGAAAGGTTGAAGTCACCGTTTAGAATATTACATGAATAAAAGTCTTAAAGTATGTGATATTTATTGTACTTCAGTACGAAAAGTATTTTTTAAATCTTAAACGTACTTAAGTATTGAAAGTAAAAGTACAAGTAAAATGCAAAAGCAAATAAATATATAAAAAAAAAAAAAGTTCATACACAGCTTGAGTAGCAAGATTGTATTCAGTTTTAACTCTTTCTTCCATTTTGTATTTTTGGGTAAGAATAAGAAGCACTTCATCCAGAACTTAGTGTCTTTCATTCCAACATAAGAAAACATTTCTGGAATCCGCATCTGAAATAGGATTTAGATGTATTTACACAGTTTATGTATCTCAGAGGGGACATGGATGCATTTAAACTGCTGTTACAGATGAATAAATAGGCCCAATGTTTTGTTTTCAACAAAACGTTGAATACTGATATTTGAAATAATTTAAAACATGAAAAAAATAGTTGAAATGTGAAATTAAAACCGCCAGTAGGTGACAGCAAGTGACTGTTAATGAGTGAGTCATTGAGATTCAACCGATTCATTCAAACGACTGATTCATTCAGAAACAAAGCATTTGACTGTGTTAATGTGATCACGGAATCATTTATTCAACCGATTAGTTCAAAAAGCTGATTCATTCAATAAGTAAACACCGTCCATTGCTCAGAGATGCAAAACAGTGCTGTGATCTTTGTTTGGAACTATTTTCGTTGGCAAAATTTAGCAAAAACAAGCAATATTACGTCTAAAATGTAAGTCACTTATTGCTTTACTGAACTTGTATAAAATGATTATTAAATGTGTTCATGCTGATACCTGCAGAAAAACGGTACTCTTAGTGTGATATAGATTAAGTTAACTATATTCAATTATATAATTATAAAAAGCATACAGAAGCATTTTTGCCATCTACAATTTAGAATGCCTGGAATTTTGAGTTTTAATAGACTAATAAATCAACGTGCGTGCACTCTGTGTGTGATTTGGTGATATAGCCTACTTGATAATGTCAGATCGCACATCATTACAACAACACTTACCATATTATCGCAGAAGATATACTGTATATCACACACCCCAGACTCGACTTGAGTGGAAAATAAATCATCCGCGGTTGTGCGCGCACTTGTTTGCACATGAGCACGAGTCTAACTTGCAAACGCCAGACCACGGATTCGTCAAACCTGCTTTCCTGCAGTCCGTGGGTTCTTCTGCTTCTGACGATTTTGTAGTAAGTAACGAATATGCTTCGGGGAAATGTATCGGACTAAAAGTATACATTTTAATTAGGAAATGTAGTTGAGTAAAAGTAAAACTTCAGTACTGTAACAAAGTATTATTACTTTGTTACATTACACCACTGGAATTTTGCATGTGACAACAAAGCTTTGCAGAATTACTAAGTTGCTTTTTTTCTATACAAGTAGCGCAAATGGCTATTCCACGCCTTAGCCAATAGCGCAGTGTGATAAACAGACCAAAATTTTACTTTTTTTGTTGAAAACACACTTCTTATCAGCATGATCAGTCATATGATATTAAATATGGTGTGATATTTAAGCATATTTGACTGCAAATGAGATTTGTATGTATGCTTGTTTCTGCCACAAACTAAAAAAAATCAAAAAAGGTAGGCTAATTGCAACAATTTGGAGGTTTTTTCTTTTCTTAAAAAAAAGTTATACCCTTGCATTTCTGACAAGAAAAGTCAGAATTTTGAGATATAAATTTGCGGTTGTGAGAAAAAAAGTAAGAATTGTGAGGTAAAAAGTTGCAACTACTATTTTTTTTCCTGTGGTGGAAACGGGCTTCCATAGATTTGAGAGCTGTGATGAATGAAAAGAGTAATTTATGGTGATTTATAGGGGTGGGGGAAAATCAAATTCACATATGAACCTGTGACATGATTCTATCTTCTGCCGATTGGCATTGATTAGTAAATTTCAAAAATAGATTTTTTTTAATGGTTTGTATAATACTTAAAATTTCTTTAACTTTGCGGTACTACTTAAAGTTATTGACACATTAGAGTGATATAAAAAAATGTGCATTAATGAAAAAGTGGGACGTGCTTGATGTTAAAAGTAATTATTAACTTCAGTAAGCTGCCTGTTCACGCTGGCAGACACACACACACACACACACGCCTATACCCGGAGCGCATGCAGAAAGCTGCCTCTCAGACACCATGCGATTGGGAATTAAGTTCTCTTTCGCAGCTTATTTCACTTGATTGGTCAAATACACAGTTAAGTCAAAATGAGCATCGTGTGGAGTATTAACGTAAACACAGTCGTTATGTCCTACGTGAATGCAAACAGTTAGGAGAAAAATCGATGTGTATCTGTATATTGGATCTGTGCATGTGTTATTAAAATGACAGCAGGCACTGGTTGCCGTCTGCTTCATTTAATGTTAATCAAAAAAAAAAAAACAGAAAATCATTCACTGTTTTTGACTGAATCACTTTTGTATCTTGGCAGTAAAAATCACCATGACCTTTAGTGTACAGAAAACAGCAGCCCAGTTGTTCTACAAAGTAAAGTGCCCTCCAAAAGTTTGGAAAATCCTTAGGAAAAAGTGTAGTTTTAGACAATGTAATTCAAAGCATTGAAAATGTTGGAGCTATTTATAAACCTCTATTTGGTCTTTAAACAAACAAAAGTAAATCATGTTTACTTATAATCACAAGTTACTTTAATGCATTTACATCAATAAATAATAAGGATTTGTGCTCATATTTTCCAAAACCCATGCTTTGCCCAGGGAGTTCCCAGGCTTTTGGAGGGAAATGTATCTTTTGTGTTAAACGAAAGAAAGTTGTACAGGTTTAACATGACATCATTTTAATTTTTAGGTTAGCCAATCCTTTAAATATTCCTTCAGAGCCTTTTCAAAGCACCTTTCAGACATCCTCATCTTGTTCTTTGAAGAACCAGTAGCCTTACTTCACCCTTTAGTAGAATTAATTTTGCAAACTGCGCAAACTGTAGACCCTTCTGGCACATGAACCCTCCATGAATAATACAAATTGATTCCGCAAAGAGGCTATAAAATTTGGACATTTACCCTGCTGTACTGGCTGGGTATGAATGCCAGAGTTTTCGTTTTAACACCCTCCTAAATGAATGCTCATGCAGGGAAAAATAAACAAATAAATTATGTACCACCTCCTAGAGATTTATCTGGATGTTAATCTGTCAAGTCTATTGAGTCCAGAGTTCCAGGATTATCAGAAGAGTTCGTTATCTAAAAGCATGGCCGCCTGTCCGACTCGCATAGACTGAGTTTCTTGTTGAAGGGCAAGACATCCTATCAATATTTAATCTCCATAAAGTCAGACTTTGTAGGGCATGAGCAGTTGTGTTTAAATCCAACAAAATGCTTCTCTCTCAACAGCATTACTGTTTGATTGAGATTTCATCTAAAATGGTCATGGCTTCAATTCCAGTTTATCTCTCCTCAGGCCCCTACAGAATGGGAACCGCATGACTCTTGGGCTGGAACATGAGCTCACTAGGACGGGTCAAATGTTGCCAACTGTGCAAACCTTGGCTAGTGACAAAGATTTTTTTTAAATGTAGGTGCAGATGGGAGACTTTATTAGCACTCAGGGGAGATGAGAATTTGGCAAGAGAGGATGGATTGCGTGCGAAAAGGCTGGAATTAACTTTTCACTGCAGTGGTGGGTCAGATAAGGGCTGCTGTGCTCAGACGGCAGCACCCAAGAGAAACAGTGGAACCGAATGAGAAAGCGAACAATCAGTTCAAAATAATGCAATAGCAAAAGGTGTTAGTCTAGACAAAAATGCTAATAAACAAATATCTTCCTGTAGTTTTGGAGAAGAGACCCCATTCTGAGAACATGATTACTCTCAAAGTGAAGCAGCAGAACATCTTTATTCTTAGCCAGATGCGTACAAGCATAAAAACGGGACAGACATCACTCATTATCACTTTTTGACAGAGTTGCTTTGCGTTTCTTTGGGAAAATGTATATATTATGGCTCTCGTTGAGTATGTTTACATGGAAATCAATAATCAAATTATTTACCTTATTCTAAATAAGACAATATTATGATTATGGTGTTTACATGAGTTGCTTTTAGAATATTCCTCTCATGTTCCCGTTTTACATGTTAGAGTACATAGATCGATTAATGGCACATCATTACGTTCCCACGCGACGCCATCTGACGTTCCCTCCAGAATTTCACGTATCAACATACAGTTGTCTTCGGTACTATACAGTTTTGGGTGTTTCATGTTTATTTTACGAAAGCTTCAAGTACAGTTAATTATATGTCATGCTCTAAGTGCAAACAGACGACGACGGATAAAAAAAGTGCAATCTTGCTTGAAGCCATTGAAACTTGCTTGAAACTCAATGAGTACATTTACATGGACAACAATAATCCAATTTTAACACGATTAAGACAATACTCTGATTAAGAATTCTACATGTAATCAGCGATTTATGAAACTTTAACCAGAATCGTGGAGGCCCCTAAATCATACTCGAAATAAACAGAAATCGAATTAAGGCATTGTGGATGCTTCCCTATTTTGTCACATACTGACCGGGCAGATGACATTGGAAACACCGTAATCACATTATTACCATCTGTGTAGGACTTTTCGCTGCATTTTGCGACAGGATACACACACGGCAGTGGTCAACCGTTAGACGGCAAATAAAAGAGCTTCAACACCATTGTCTGTATGCGCGTACAAATAATTAACTGCACTTGAAGCTTTCATAAAATTAAAAATGAAACACCCAAAACTGTACATGGCATCATCACGAAGACGAAACTATATGTTTATATGTGAAATTCCGGAGGGGACGTCGGATGGCATCACGTGGGACGTAATGACACGTGCCATTAATCGAACTATGTACTATAACATGTAAAACGGGAACATGAAAGGAATATTCTAAAAAGCAACTCATGTAAACACCATAATCATAATATTGGCTTATTTAGAATAAGGTAAATAATTAGATTACTGATGTCCATGTAAACGTAGTCACTGTTGTTAAAATCGTGGTAATGAATTAAACATTCATACACAGTGGCCACAATATACTAAAATGAGGGAACAAATGAATGGCAGGAACGAATTGTTAATTCGTGGCCATTACTTGATTTCACCAAAGGAATTAATGGTAAATTGTGGCCACTAAACTTTTGGGGCTTCTTAAAGTTGGCATGAAAAAAAATCTATGGATGCATGTTATTGGTCTTATTGTTAACAGTTCATCTTTGCGTAAGTTTTATTTATTTATTTATTTTTCCCGCCTTTGCAATTTTTAGTCAAACTGACATTACAACAGACTATCTTTGGTGTTGTGTGCCAGACTTCTCCAATGATTTAGTCTACTTAAACCTTGCCCATTCCTTAGAATCCAGTGCAAGCTCACATTAAGATCTGCCTCAATCAATACATTTAATGTTGATTGCACTCAATCAACAGCCAATTGACAGAACCAAGTCCCCACCCTAAATTTCTTTTTTTAATAATCCGTTTCACTTAGATGTATGTCACAATACAGAAGAAAAGATCTGTTGATACATACGTTTTATAGCAACTATAAAATGAAAATACACAAAATAATGTTCTTTTTAGCAACATCATATGACCCGTATAGTTTTGCAAGATGCCCCTTCAAACAACACTCAGGTTTTTTTTTTTGCTTGTAATACTTAGGGCAGACATGTTCTTGACTTAATGATAGAGTTGTATTATATACATGAAAGCGTAATATTTTCATTTACCACCCAGAAGTAAAACAAAATACAAATTTCCTTTGAAGCAAGAAATTAACTCCAAGTGGGATGCATAAATCAAATATGAAATGCAGTGTGTTTACAAAAACACCATGGGATATTGGCTAAAGCAGGCTTGAAGGGTGTGAATCTCTTCATTTGGAAAAAGTCTGAAAAACATCCAGCAAGAGGTAGAATAACATCATTAAGTATGTAATTCCGCAGATGCATGATCTTTCATCTCGGGTGTTTTCTTCAACACATCTGTCTCGCCGTGACGTTCTTTCAACAAGTCTCACAACAAAGACTATGCGTCTAACATTAAATATGACACTACAAAAAGCAAAATAGGGGTTACGTTGCTTTTTGCCCCGTCTGGTAAGAAAAAAATTAGAAAAAGATGCGAAATCAGTGATTAGGAATCTATGAAAGAATCGCATTAAAATGATATGTAAAGAGAGAGAATCCACTAATAGACTTTATAAAGAGCGGGATTACATTGACCATAAAAATCACTGCGAATTTCTGGGTACAGTGTAGATTTAGTTGATTTATATCACTGAAGAAAGGTCCAGGGTAAGAAAATTAAGGGGGCTTGAAATAATGCCTAATGAGTTCCTCCGATTTTATTTGTAACTGGTAATAATTCTAAACGTTCTATTTATAGAGCCAATCAGTGGTGCATCCAGAAGCACCCAAACAACCTGGCAACCACATAGCAATGCCCTAGCAACCACACAGAATGCCATTTGCACAGGCAAGCAACACACATAATTTCTCAATCTCAATTATTTGGATTATGATTTTGCAGAATATTGGCCCATAATGGAACAGTTAATTTAGAAAACTGGTGCATTAGGTTTAGAATTAGGATAATTTGGATGTACGTCAATGCCATGAGTAGTGGTAGTACAGTGTTAATTCTAGCAGTTACCATGAGCAGTATTCAAAAGAGGATGTGCCATTCGCATTGCCTGGTGTCAGCACGTTGAAAAAGGTAATGTGTGCGATGTGGTAAATATTTTCACTTCAAGACCAGGAATGGTTTTTACCTTACACGGATGAGCTTTGAAAATTAGAAGGAAAACAATCGTTTGTTTTGACGCTCGTTGGTATGAGAATGTAAGCAAACAACATTTGATCTGTTCCGGTGTTCGAAAGGATCTGCAAGCTCTGAACCATATAAGACAAAAGATTGCTTAGAGATTATTTAATTATAAATTGATCTTCAATAGGGAGCCGAGACAGCGTAACACTTAAGTGATTATGTAAGCGTGGAGGAAAAGAAAGCGAAGAATGACAGAGGCTACGTGTAAAGCATGTGCACCGTTGCCAATGTACTACAATACACAAGGCACTTTGGGTGACATGAAAATTGGATTCAAGCTCACTGTAATACTGTATTACGCCCCCAGGTAGCTGACAGAGGCAGATCTCTGAGCTGGAGACAGAACATGCATAAGAGTATATGCAAAGCATAGTCTACATGGCTGGCATCTGATATGCACTGAAATATCAAAGACAGACAGCTGCCTGCGCAGTCCTCCTCCACACTTAAACACACTTTCCCCTGATGCTGAAGAAAAAAAGCTTTCGATCTAAAACAACTTGAAGCTGCTGTATTCTCAGATGTGAATTAATATTGCATGGAAACAACCTTGCAAGCCATTCCTCTTTTTTTTCTTTTTCTTTTTCTTACTCTCAGCAATGATTCGGCAGTAGAGTCTGCAGCCAATTTGTCATTCAGACCAATATAGCAATCAAGCAAACAGTGGATGTGCCTTGTTCCCATGTTGATGATTAGTCAGTGTTAGTTTGGGCAAATTATTGATGACAGCTGTAAGTGTTGTGAGTTTGTGTGCAATCCCACAACTTGTCAATCATGTTTTTCCCGACTGGAGAGATTTTTTTGTGCTGTCACACTACAAACGGCATCAACCTCACTGACAGCGGCAAGCTAATGATCGGAGCATGCTGCTCAGACATTTAGATTGTTTTAGGCAGGTAATATCTTAATAAGACAGCAAAATGGGAAGCAATGTCACCCCTAAAGACTATATCAACCCCTAGACAATTCAAGCCTTTTCTTCAAAAGCTGTAGGGTGTTTAGGCAGAGTTACCTTCAAATTCGGATGTGGGATATTCTTACTTAATATCTTAGCCTTCAAGCCATGAAGATGTTCCATTGTCTGGTGTTCAGAAGCTTACTTATTAAGAAACAAAATGAAAGCACTAATATTAGTTTTGCAAGATTTTATTGTCAATAGGGCTGGGCGATATGGCAAAAAAAAATATTACATCTTTTGCAGCATCTAATGCACAAAACGGCATTCTTAAAAGAGTTCAACTCCCATCTTCTGCATCTTTTCCTATTCCACTGCCCGCATCAAATCTTTGTCAACACAAGAGCTAGGAGCAAAGAAACATTTTGGTGCTTAGTAGTAAAAATCTATCTCAGCACATGAATTTCAAATAAAGGAAGAGAGTGAAGTGGCATTTACTATACCCACCAGTAGAAAGAGGAAAGAACCGTAGGATCCTGACAAGCTACACAAAATCGCAGGTGATTCATTGCCGATTTTGAACGCGGATTGTGGAATATAGACAACGTTGAAGAGGAAAGACGAAGGAACAGAGGGGAGAATCAGTGAACTGCCAGTCAGATTTGTGCATTTTCTACTCCTGTCTATCATGTGTTATCTGTTTAAGTAAACCTACAGATCAGTTTTATGAATTTGGATGATTTACATCGAAACACTCTCTTTTCCTGCGCTTATTTAAAAGACCAGCATTTCAGGTGTATTAAAAATGGTTATACCAACTGCGTGGAAATAGAGCCAAACCGACAGTCCAACTGTATAACAGCATTATTAAGCGACCAACAATTCAAAAGCAGAAATCGCCATCTATAAAATTAAATGAATGGAGCAAAAAGTTTGTTTGGATACAGTTACAACTGCCCTGGTCATTTGTCAGCGCCATTCATTGGTGGGATTATGGAACTCAGTTAATACATCCTGCAGTTGGGGAGCAGAACCCATAACTTCTAAGGGAAATGTCACAAGACCGCGGAGAAGAAGGAAACTGAAAGCACTTATTTGCCTGTTCGGTTTGCAGTTGCGATGTAGGACTCAAGCTGCTGATAAGGGTCTGTCAGCTCCTTCATTTGAAACTTCGCCACGGACCTTAATAGTAGTGCTGTGAGAAACACTTGATTGAGATTACAAGCACTGAAAAACAGTCTAAAATTTAATTTTTTATCTGTGAAATTTCAATAAATGAAACGATCTAATAATACTGTAATTTTTATAACGTGATAAAAATGCAATATACAGTATTTGTTCAGTGTATTTAATAATTTTTTACATTAATAGAATTGCATAAGACACAGAGTACTAAAATATTACAAAGAAATACTTTTATATTTTAATAATAGCTTTTTTATATTGCAGTAAAGAGAAACTTTTTTTGCATTATACAATTTATTCATTTATAAGGAAACAGGAATTATTTTTATCACATTATACGTCATTTAATTTACATCACCATTAACAGGTAATACGAATCGGTTGAGTGAATGAATCAATCATATAGACGGTCACTTGTTTCATTCCTAAATGTATCAGTTGTTTTGAACAAAGCAGATTGGATGATTCAATGCCTCTTATAAATTGAGTCACTTGTTTCATTTAGTTCCTAAATGAATCAGTGATTTGAATTAAACATTTATGAATGATTCAATTACTCAATCTTAAAGACAGTTCCATGTTGCCACCTACTGGCATATCCAAACAAAACCGCAGCAGAAAATAAAATCTTCTCATGAATTAATAAATGATCTTAATTAGTATTGCATTTGAAGCAGCCTAATCAGCAGTGAATAACAATATGCTATTTAGCAGAGACCCCCCCTAACTTGAAACAGTCTCAAAGATTGTTTATCTCCGGGTTATCTGCAGGGGAGCGCTTTAAGAATGCTCAGTAATTTTATATTTAAAAACCTGTTAGAACCTGCACGATGCTCACAGCAGGCAGCATAGCCCACACAAAGATGATACAGAAGGGCTGTTCTACAAAACACTCATTAATGAATCTAGGCTCCATTAGTAAAAAAAAATTTATAAATAAAAATAATGCCAAAAAACATATTTTCAGGAGTGAGAGACAGATAAAAGCTGTGGGAAGGAGACAGAGTTATCTCACATGTTTTTAATGTCCCATTTTGTCGAACAGAGCAAACCTGATGTACAGAATGTGATGCGAGAAAAAAAAAAAAAGAGCAGAGCACTGATTGTAGAGCAAGATAATATCAAAAGCTCTCTAAGTTTCAAAGAAAGTTTTCTGTTTGATCGGGGCACAATGTTTATGCATTGATTTGCATCCAAGTTGCACTGACATGACACATGTGCATGTTATCTGATGGTAGATGAAAGTTTGGTTGGAAGTAGACGTGTGGCACAACCAATCAGTGACAGTCCGTGTGCTTCATTAATGAGCAGACACGCTGTTCACAAACCAACTCTTCCTTTTTTCCTACATGCTTTTCCCTTCTTTCCTGGCCTAACAAGGTAGTTATTTTATCACACTTTCAGCTTTCAAATGTAGTTACCTCCACAGAAATATGAAGTGCCAAATGCACCCAGAGAAGGCAATTCTGAGGATGAGACTGTCAGTGTCTAGGCCGGGGATCAAAGCAATTTGCAAAGAGCACACACATCAAACATCCCGGTACAATGTGTTACCTAGCAACCCCAGATCAGGTGTCTTAAAGCAGATGGGGAAAAACATTCAATCCATGTAATCTTTTCTTCAGTTACGCAACTTTATAAAAATCGATAACCAAGTGGAATACACATCAAATGAAGGTAGACCTTGCCCTCCCCAACACTGTTCTTCTGGCAATCCTGCATGCAGATTGCCAGGTTGCTTCCCTCCTACACACACTCGGATTCTCACTGGAAACGAAGCCGCTTTGGGAATGAAGCAGTCGTCAGTGCCTCGAGTGGCCCGTTTCCAGCGGATGGCTCCGTCAAGTCTAAGTTGGCCAATGGAGTGTGATGCGACTCAAAAGGGGTCCATACGGCCACTGGGGGGTGATGCCAGTGGGTTACCAGCCCTGTCGTATTACAGGCAATTAGTGGCATACTTTCCAGCCCAGAGAAGAGGCCCCGTGTTTGTCCTCATGTTCAGACAGGCAAACTGGAGTAATCCACTTAACATTTTCTCCATTTCAGCGAGATCAGTATCGACAGTAACAGTGGGGCCTCGTTTGGGGCGGTGTGGTTTATTTTCAGGCAAGATGCCGCTGGAGGGAGGAAAGGAGAGGAGATGTTCCTCTGGCTCGCAGGGACACTTAAGTCAGCCAGCAGGAAGATTGATGTAACACTGTGTTTCTTGGCTGTCTGTCTTACGCAGCAGAAACAGGTGTAAATTAAGTGGCTGATGAACGCTTGCTCTAATGTCTTTGACTGAGCCACTCCTCGACTCCCGGCAGCTCGTCTGAAACAATTCTAAAACAAGGGCACCGGATATCAGCGCTTGCAAAGAGAAGAATTTAAGACTAACGCTTTTTAAAATCAATAAAAGTAAGAGATTTTGCTATCCAAAGGCATAAAAAGACCTAAATCAGCAATGTGCAAAGATGAATAATTACTCGCATCTGAGTAAAAGAAATGGGTTTGCTGCTATATAATTATTCAAAAACAACAGCATCCGGTACAAAAAGCACAGAGTGAGATAATAACACACACAGAATAAAGCAGATGTGTATTTGGACCTTAAACACTCAAAGGAAGAAGTTTCATTGGAAAATAGAAAGTGATTTGGGGGTAATTAAGGCCCACAAATTAAAAAGTATAATCTTTGTATATTACAGCATTGTTTTATTTTTTATTTTTACATTTTTTAAAAGAACAATTAATGAGGAACTAGGTTGAGGAATTTTAGCTTAGGTGTCATGAAAATAATGTTACACAATCAAAATCAGTGGTCCTAAAGATACGGAAGTGGATTAGGGCCAAGCAATAATAAAAAAAAAATAAAACCATTTTGAGATTAAAGTCATTTTAATGCGACTTTAATCTCAATTTAAATTTTTTTAATTAAATTTTAAGTTTACGAGAAAAAATTCATTGTGTTTCGAGAAATAACTCGACTAGAGTTCAAATCCACCTTTTGCCAAACTCGCTCTTCTTCCTTTTTTCATCACATCAGAAAAGTGGAAATCAATTGCCTAACGAGTGTTTAATAATGATGTGTTAATTGGGTAGGGTTAGGTGTAGGTAGGCTATAGGGAGGGCTTTGTATACCAATAAGGCAGCGTTTAATTTAATCATTTTAATAAATAAAATAATTTACACTATGTTATTATTGCATCCTGTTAATGTACAACAATACTGAGGTGCAAATAGTATCTGTCACTATTTATAAGTAAATAGCATCTAATTATTTACACTTATTGCAAAGATCTGCTACTTTTACATAGCGTAAATAGAATTTAACTAATTTTAATCTCGCATTTATAATAACTTCAGTCAAGACTAATCCTCTTACGTAGTCCTAAAATAGACACTAAAATAAATATTTTTCCTCTTATTTTTTTTCCATTTATTTTTTGTCCCATGTTTCCTTTGCAAGTTTTATTCATCCTGCAATTTTTAGTGATGATAATAATAATAATAATAATAATAATAATAGTAACAGTAGTAGTAGTAATTTGTGTTGCAGTATTAAATGTGTGGGGAACATTTACTTAATTTTCAATAAAATAATGTCAGAAAACACAAATTCAGTAGTCCTGAAATACATTTTCTTGAAGCCAAATATAATTTTTAGGGATGCACTGATACCAAACGCCGATACCACACAGCATGTGATAAGTGCCATATTCAGACAAAGAAACACCGACAACAGAACAACAGACAGCAGAATGGAGTTATTAGAGTTTAAGGATGTCTACGAAGTATATGTATAATGAATATAATGTTAAATATTCAGTATTAACGCCTGTGTAGCTGATGTGCGCGAGCTGATAAGCAAATGCTGAGTGGATTGAGCGTGCAGCGGCGCAGATGCGCGAGCTTGTCGAGGGAATATATCTTTCTCACAGACATCACTGGAAAGTTTGTAGTTCTGTCGGATATGTCAAAAACAAGTAAGTAAAACAATGCACAAGTTACTTCACGAGAGAGAGAGAGAGAAATGGAGAGTGCGCAATTCTGTTGTGTGATCTTTATTGATGTACGCTCACTTAGCACGCATCATTTGGATTAAAAACTAAATCGTAAATATAAAACAACATTTATAGGGGCATTCACTATAAACATCATTTATTTTCAACCTTAGGCATACACGACTTTCTGGCGAAAGTGAATCTAGCAGCCTGTGTGAAATGCGCTAGGCTGTACTATTCTGCACCAGTACAAATACGTGCACGCGTTGCGCGTGTTTTGCTTGCTTGAGTGTTTCTGCATTTATATGAGTGGCTTTGGAATATAAATCGTAGCACGTTTCAGATGAATAAAACGTGACTTATATTTCTGAAAGATTTATAACAAGTGGTTCCCTGCATTACTACAGCAAAGCACGTGATTACAGTACTGAGCCGCTGCAATGGAGCAGCTCTAATGCTATTAAATTAAAGATGATGTACCATAGAGCAAAAAAATTAACAGTGAAAGTAACAAACTTGTAAAATACATTTTAATGGGCATAATTAAGTGTGAAAATAACCAAAGAATATACAGTCAAGCCAAACATGATTCAGAGACCAGATATAATTTTTTATATTTTTTTACTAGTGGGTGCAGGACACTAGTTCATTTATATAAGTGAAGATAGCAAAATAAAGTAAACTGACAAATCACACCCAAAAATTCTTCATACAGTGGACAACCAGTAAAACTGATACAAATTATTCAGACCGAGTCTGGGAAAACATTGAAGTTGAGGTTTTCATGAAGCTGGATGACAGCATGCCCAGGAGACTACAGGCTGTCATTAAGGCTAAAGGTTGCCCGACAAAGTATTCATAGTTGTGTAAATACTGTCATACTAACAGCTGTCTGAATAATTTTTGGTTGATTGTAATCCATTACATACCTTTCTATCAAAATTATCTGACATTATCAAGCTGAATTGGTAGGACACAGTGTAACTCTGAGTGCTTGTCATATTTTATTACCATTTTCTAAAATAAACTGTGATAAGATAATGTGAGAAATGCTGAAGGTGTCTGAATAAATTTAGGTTTAACTGTATCTATTTGATAAATAAAGTTAACCAAACAACATTATACATACTCTTTTGGTTTCTGTACCCAATATTTAAAAAATTTACAAATGCAATAAAAATATCGGTATCGGTACTCGGTATCGGCAAGTACAAAATAAAAGTATCGGGGAAGGACTGGAAAGTTAATAATGCTAATAATTATTTTAATAATATTAAAAAATAATATCGGTGCATCCCTAATTTTCCAAATTTTTCTCCCTGATGGCACAAAATATGACCTAGGGATGCTTGTGACATTGTAATATTATAATATTATCTGAATAGCATGTTATAAGGTTTTCACCTAAGCAGAATAAAATTTCAGTGCATTAAGGCGACAGATAAAAAAAAAAACAAGATTTGGTGTGTGTGTGTGTGTGTGGGTGTGCTAATTAAGGCCTTGCAAGTAGTGGCATGAATCACTCACAAAACATAACTGCAGAAAGCAATGGGGGGGGGGGGGAATGGCTGAGACAATAAAAACTTAATGAGTCAGTGAGGGAAATATTACAGGAGATGTAAAATGGAGGGAGACCTTACAATATACAAAAGGCCAACAGGGCAGCTTTAGGAAAAAAAAAAAAAAAGTGTTTCAAGACGTAAAGATTAGGAAAATTTCTTATTTTCCATTAGAAATATAAGAGTCAACACCCTGAACCGTGCTGAAATGGGAACTGAGACCCAATTGTAGCGTCTGGACCACTCAAACAAACAATATATATTTTGTTAGCTAGATGTAACAAAGACTCTCCTAACACCCCGGAAGCCGAACAGGACCCTGGTTGCCATGGCAACCCTGACACCAGATACATTTACGACCTCCTGGAATTTAGGTGAAGAAACTCGCTTCCTTGCCCATAAGGAAAATCCACAAGGGAAGGACGTTTCTTGCTAATGAATTAATAGGAAAACCTTTCTTTGAAAGAAACACACATATCCTTCAGTTCATTGTGTATATTATTGTCATCGTGTATTTTGTCTTTGAAATTGTATACTGTTATGCAGGCTTGTAATCGAAACACACTCCTGTCAGCTTACATATATATAACCCTACCATGTTTAGGATCTATGAATTCGTATTTGGATGATCTAATTGAGAGTGTATATTGTTTGTTTACACCTACGCAACATATTAGTTTTCTAAGAGTCTTTAATCATTTTTATCCGATTTTCATATGCAAATTACCATGCTTTCAAAAAGGGCCATAAAAACGCCCCAGTATCTCAGAACTCCCACTTGGAATTCCGGACTTCCTCATTGGACAAGCCCAACTTGAGAGGCGTGAATCTTTGCAGGCTTTAAAGGCAGCACTTCATGTGACCCGCCCATGTAGGCGGTTTGTTTGAAATCTGAGAGGATGTGAGAAAAACGCACTCCAGGACATCCTAAGCTCGTGCCAGGCTTCGGCCTCGACCTTTCAATTTCACCAAGATCCTCTTACTCAAACTGGTTCTTTCTCATCAACAAACTTCAGCAAGATCTTGGGCCTTAAGATTGCAGCAGGAATCTCTTTCAGACAGATGAGACTTGCAAGTATTCAAACTTATTCTTATTAATTGATACATTAGGTATATTTTGCACCTTTTTACAAAGGTGTGTTGGAACTAAGAATCTGACGTTTCCCTCAGGCATAGATCTGCTGAATATGCAAATGTTTCAATAACTTAATGTTCTTATTTTCACTTTTCTTTAAAGGGTTAAGCTTTAACCCTTTCCTATTCAAATTGTGTGTGTGTGTATGTGTATGTTAGACCAGTTTATGTAGTATGTTAGACTAGTTTAAGTGTTTATGTAGTTAATAAAACCTTACTTGTATCACACTTGACGTGGTTCATTGTTTGCTTATAACTGGAGTCACTTAATCATGCAGATTTATGCTACAAGCTTTTGTAGAATTGTACAGTAAGAAAGTTATTTCCCTTAACCAGGAAATTAACGTTCTTAGAATTGACAAGACAGTGGACCCTGAGAGGTCAGCTAAATATCTACAGCGGATCTAAATATTCATAATTAATTATAACTAGTTATGATTAATTATTCATATTTCCCATGAGCTGATTCGTTACACAATGTTGAAAGACAGATGAGCTTATAAGAACACTCTGAAGCATTCTTACAATGACAGCTGTTATTTGAATACAGAGAGCAAAAAGGAATACTTCAACGATCTGTCATCAGCTAGACTGATGAGGGTACCTCTCCAAAGACCTGTTAGTGGAAAAAAAGTGGAGGGGCAGGAATCTGGCTGCATGCAGTCTTCCCTTTGAAACCAATTATTTTCTGCATCCTGGGCAGCACTTAAAGCTTACAATATGTCACCTTTTATCCAAAGTGTTGAGTAAAGTGCCAGTGCCTGGAGGTCAACCCCTCATCCACTCGGATCAAGCTCATTTCGAATGCCTCATGAAGTCGGCGCTCGACCGTTTAATGCCGGATTAGCAGGAACTGGTTGCGAGCAATTCACCTCCCCAATGTTTTGAAGGTCGAAAACCCTATTAATGTACAGTTAATGGCTGTCTTAACTTGTTTTGTTGTAGTGCTTGTCAATCCTATTGAGAGTTACACAGAGAGGAACCTTTTCAGAATGAAGTCACGCAAGGTGAAACTGCATAATAATGTCCTGATTCAAAGCAAAACACAACTCTGTTGAAGTTCTCAGCCACGTTTAGAGTAGGAGGTAAACAAGCTAACGTTCTCTTTAAAGATTCTGAACTGAACATCACAAAGTCTCCTCAAAAGGCCTCTATGTCTTTGTGTTTTATTGGCAGGTCAGCTAAAACAACACTCATCTGTTTCCGCAAGACTGTCCACTGTCAGATCAAAGTAAAACGCGTCTTCTGCAAGACCACAAACAAATGAGAAATGGCTCTTTGTGGAAGTCGTTCAAGCCCCAAATATAATATAGGATCTATATATAGATATATATAAAAGACACGTGTAATGTACAAATTTATACAATTTTCATTTTGGGGTGAAAATTTTAGATAGTACATTGCAAGAAAATTTTTTTATCAGTTCACACAAGCCTTACTAAATACTCTCATCTGAGGGACTGTGAGAGTTATGGGTTTTTAAATGGCTGGGTGTGCAACATGCACATCATTAACTTCTCTATCTAGCACAAAGGTCAGCATTTTGGCAATTCATTCACATGCTAGATCGTGAGCAGTTTGGACAGTTCTTGCTCTCCCATTCTGCTTTGGGTGGATGAGGTGTACGGACACAGGGATACGGGACACGGGACACAAACCCACTGCCTGTGAGCGGTCCTTCAGGATCTCACCTCTGTGAAGTATAAACATACAGACCCAGAGGAGATTTCAGGGGCCAGGTATAGTGAGAGAGCGTCTGCATGTGACTGCTAACAAATGTGGCCTGAAGCAGGGCACAGACGGCTGCGGCTGGGATGAGTGGATGCACAAGTGAGGCAATGACACACCTTCCTAATAATAGTGTGCTGACGTGAAGGTGGGGGAAGCACTGTCAGCTATAACTCCTGTTATTCACAAAAAAGTCTTGCATTGCCAGTACCAGCTAAACGTTTACTAGCTGATTTGTAATTTACACTTTTAGAACATTTCACAGTTGTCAGTCAGAGTCTTTGTATATGACAACAATAAAGAGGTGCATGATGATTTATTTACATGACGATATAAAAAAAACTATTATCTAACTGTTAAAAAAAGAATGTACTTAAGTGTGTTTTTAAAATGCTTATTTTTATTATCACCAGTGGCGTGCACAGACTAAATGACATTTTAAAATAGATTTCAATAGAAAATAAATTGAAATAATCTTTTACAATATAAACGTTTTTAACGTATTTTTTATTTTTACAGAAATGCATCCCTGGTGAGCATAAGAGACTTCTCTCAAACCCATCAAAAAGCTTTTAAACAGTAGTGTATATTTGAAAATTGCGCTGATCTTAATTGCATCGAATGTCAAATGTATTTTGATTGATACACTGTAATGCATTTGAAAATAAGTTATTTATTGAAGGTATACTAAAATACATTTTATAGAGTATTTATACATTACATGGATTAAATTGAGACATAATAGTGAATATTCAATGTTTTAAAATGTAATATTGCTTCAACATTGACACTGAGCTATTACCCCTCATATTGAGATGACACTAAGCAAAGCTCAACAATTACAGCAGACACACAGACGTACTATTTACTGAACAGTTACCCAAATTTGAGTGGTATGAGAATCTGCACCTTTAGTAGCTAATTTAAGCAAAAATTGCCAAGTCTAAAATGATACTGCCCTACAAAATGTAGATATGTTCATGGATTGTCAGACAGTAATTTTTAAAATAATCGTTTGTGAATCTCATCACTCAAGTGACATTATCAATTCGAGTGACATTTTCAAGTGACATTATCAAGTCAAAAACCCATTTTTGTTTTCTGATTTGATCAGAAAAACAAAAAGTAAAGAAAAACTTGTGTGTTCTAAATACACCATTATTATTGTGACAGTATAGACTAAACCACTTAGACAATATATTTTGCTATATTTTCATACAAAGTTCTGTACACAGTAATAGTTACTAAAATATTAACATGAAACATAAAGTCTGCCTACACAAATGGACTATAATCTGCAAGAGACAGTGAGATGTCAAATCATTTGCATAGACACGAAAATGGCATCCTCTGTTCCTAACACCAAAATCTAGAATAAAATTGGGTGAGTTTGATGACTTTTCAAATCAAGCATCTTCCGTTACAATTTGACTCTGCGGTGAGATGTAATCAGGATATTGACCTCCCAGCGTATTCCTCACATTTTTTCTTTTGCTCTGTACAATGGCAATAAAGCATTAATAACAAAAACTTTTGTGTTCGGTAATACTGTTCTGATATTGACAGAGAAAAAGTTATTTTGTTTTTTAGTGTTCATGTTCTTACCCTGCAGGAGCAGTTCAACCTCCTCACTGTTCTCCACAGCTACTGGCCTCAGGATCATGGCAAAGAAGATCGCCACAAATATCACCTGTCATCCATAAATAACAGTTAGGAGGTGAAATCACACATGAGAAATCAGTTGTTTCTCATAGACATCAGTGAGATTGAAAAAAAAAGAGAAAACTGAGACTGTTGTCCAAGAATTGAATAGTTCACCCCAAAATTAAAATGTATTCACTCATCCATGCTCATTAATTAAGACAGAACACTATTTATTTACTAGCAAACATTACTAACTCACATGTCATATTACGCCTGTATGACTTCCTTTCTTCTGAGAGAACAAACAAAAGGAGACATTTTGAAGATTGTTCAAGCTGCTCTTTTTCAAGCAATAAAAGCAGACCCCTGTTACAAAAGAAGTGCACCTAATTCTATTGAATGTGCACTTATAGTGTACTTCAAATCTTAAAAGCAAGATTTTTTACTCGCAGATACTATTCATCACAATGATTAATTCCATTTTATTATATAAAATTCAGGCCACTAGGTGTATGTCAAGAGAGGATACTGTTTCTTTCATACTATTAAAACTGCCTGTACTACTGCAAATTAAAGTTGTACTTTAAAGTGCATGTTTTTTTGTGTGGTTTTTTATGTTTTAAAAGGTGATAGTTTCACCAAATGAAAATTCCTGTCAGTAAAATTACGCACCTCTGTCGTTCCAACCCCGTAAGACCTCGTTCATCTTTGGAATGACAAATGAAGATATTTTTGATGAAATGTGAGAGCTCTCAGACCCTGCATAGACAGCAATACAACTGTAATGTTCCCAGGTCCAGAAACGTAGTAAGGACATCGGTAAAACAGCCCATGTGACATCAGTGGCTCAATTTCAGTTTGCGAAGCTACGAGACGACTATTTGAGCACAAGAAACACCAACGGAAGCATCAGTTTTTCAAAATTCTTCTCCCCCTAGTTTACGTCTTCCGCATTTAAGAGAGTATCACACACCAATTCATGCCACGCTTTCCCTACAGCGTACACACTGATTACGCAGATTACTTCATGCGGCGCGGCTCACGCACTTTCTCCCCCGAACGTAAACGATGCTGATTACGTCGATTACGCTCTTGGGTACGCTCCAAAATGGCGGAAGACATAATGAAGAATTGTTAAATAGATTGTTATTTTTGTTTTCTTTGCGCTCAAAAAGTATTTTCGTAGCTTCGCAAAACTGAAGTTGCGCCACTGGTTTAACCTGGACTGTTTTACCGTGTCCTTACTACTTTTCCTGGACCTGGAACATTACCGTTTGCGTTTGGCTGTCGATGGCGGTCTGAGAGCTCTCAGATTTCATCAGAAATATCTTAATTTGTTTTCCGAAGATGAACAAAGGTCTTACTTGTTCATACAAGGTGAGTAATTACTGACAGAATTTTCATTTTGGGGTGAACCTAACCCTTTAAAAGAAGTACTCTTTTTTTTTTATAATTTTATTGGGCTACATACTAAAGCACATGTAAGTTCTTGATATTTCATTTTTAAACTGTAATGATGTTATTCAACATTACACCTTTAAAGAGGATTAATCCACTTTACATTTGCTAAATTCCAATGTAAATAATTACAAATAAATGTACAGTGCAAATACAAAATCTTTAAACTGACATACCAGTTTCAACGAAACTACACTAAATTACTACTCTATTGGAACATAATCAAAATAATATGCTTATGCCAAACCTTACATAATACATTTTTTTGAGCGTTGTAGGAACGACTGACAGACATTGTCATTTTTGGGTGAGCCTATTCCTTTAAGGTTCTCTGCTTCTCCGAAGACCCCACTGGTTCTTACCTTAAGGGGCTGCAAGATGAAGATGCTTTGGACGAGAGATAATGTAAGAGTGATGACCCACTGAATGGAAGAATCCCTTCCGTACTGGAAGCCATAAAGCAGGGTAAAGAAGGTGGAAATACCGCTCATGGCAAAAAGCAGGAACCAACCAATAAAGAGAAACCACCAAGGCAACCACCAACCCTGTTGCTTCTTCTGTACTTGCACAGATGGTGGGCTGAAACAACAACAACGACAAATCTGTTTTAATAGAAGAAACACAATTCTTGCATTTCAGCTAACAAGAACTTCTGCTTATTATTTACATTTTCAAAGAACCAGCTCTAAGGTTAAAAGCAATTAAATAGTTCATACGTTGAATTGATACTGATAGTGAATTATGGACTAGAAATCGATCAAAAAGGTTGAGAAGAAAATAAAAAGAATGTGAGATTAATGAGAAAGAATATGGAAGTACAAAAAGAGCCTAAAAGGTCTTGAGTTTCTTGTGAAAGGGAATCATTTTTAATAAATGTACAATAGGAGTAGCTAAAGTCCTGACCTTTGGGAAGCGTGCTGGAGAGTCGCCATCTCAGCCTTCTTCAGCAGAACATTGACTGTCCCCCGTGCCTGCCGAAGCTCCTCATTATGGAAAAAGCCCTTTTCTCCCGCATGCTCCAGTAGGTTAGAAATGTGGCTCAGTGAATGGAACACAAAGCGGCTGCAGTACGACCAGTGAGGATCACCAACATTATCCACTGAATGGGAACACACAACAGGGATATTATAACTCTCTGTATAACGAAAAACATTTGAAATATATTTCTGATGAAGGACGACTTAATATTAAGCATTATGTCACATGATATTACAGAAGAATATGTCTTTCCAGAGCTGCACACATTAAGAATGAAAATGTTGCTTGAGGCAGAACATACTTGAAGTTTAATATACAGCTGTATACAAAATATGGTTACACTTTATTTTAAGGACCTATTCTCACTATTACCTAGTTTTTTATTAGCATGCATATTACTAGCATATCGACTGTTTATTAGTACTTATTAAGCACATATTGATACCTTATTCTGCATGACCATATTTTGATCCCTTAACCCGACCCAATACCTAAACTTAACAACTACCTTACTAACTATTTATAAGCAGCAAATTAAGAGTTTATTGAAGAAAAACTCTTCATATTGAATATGTGTTCCTTAATATAAAGTGTTACCAACGTATTTCCCTTGTGGCCCTTGAGTTAGCAAAATTACTTGAAATAAGAATAATATAATAATAATAACATTAAAAAAAAACGTTAACTGAAAATGACTGGAAAAAATTTGCATATTTTCATTTTAGTTTAGTTAGTTATTAGTACTTATTGTAGTTAGTTCTTATTTGCATTTAAAACTACACTGAAATAAAATTAATAAAACTATATAGACATAAAAAACTGGTAACACTTTACACTACGGTTCATTAGTTAACTACAAGTAGTTACTGAATATAATGAACTGCAACTATACAGCATTTATTAATCTTAGTTAACGTTGATTCTAACATTTACTAATATATTATTAAAATCTTGTTAACATTAGTTTATGCACTGTGAACTAACATGAACTAACAACATCTGTATTTTAACTAACGTTAGTGAAGATTAGTAACAAATGTATTGCTCATGGTTATTTCATGTTAGTTTATACATTAACTAAGGTTTAACTAATGAACCTTATTGTAAAGTGTTCCCAAAACTATAAAATGGACACAACCAAAGTAACTAAACTTAAAAAATACATTTTAAATAAAAATTAATTAAACATATTATTAAAATTGTATAGTATCTTAATCATAATAATACCACTGATAAGTAATGTGTACACGAGTAAATAACGTTAACATATGCTAAATATTAAGAACACATGCTAATTAAATGTATGTAATACTGATTAAGGAACCTTGCAAAATCTGAAGGACGTCATTCACTTTATTCAGGCCCCAGAAGAGATCCCCACTGGTCTCAGGCCGTATCTCTTTGGCAGCCAGCATGTTTTTGGGGCTTTTGCTCAGATTATTTAACAGTCCTACGGTTTCCTAAGAGTAGGAACAGAACATTCACTTACAATAATATAACATTTTGCTCACAAGTGTGTATTATTGCAGAAAGCAATTATTATGCTTTGGAATTATTTCTGCAAGAACCTTTATGATAGCGTTCATAGAAACAGCAGCAGCCGGTGTTGTTTTCTTGGAGGTGCCAGCCTTGTCTTTGTTAGGGAGAATGCGTGGTTTGATGTGTCTGAAGATAGTTATGATCAGGATGTTGATGGGGAACATGAAAAGGCCGCTCTCTATGGCTACCATGAACTCCTGCCATGTCAGTTCAAAAGAGCCTGTAATAGCCAAGAAAATATTTTGTGTACATTTATAAAAGGAACTATTATTAAATGAAGGGATGTTACCCAAAAAAGAGAATTCTGTCCCACGATGGAAGTCAATGGCTACAGAAGCTCTTTAGGACCCACATTGTTAAAAAAATCTTCTTTTGTGTTCAACAGTAGATAGAAATTCATACAGGTCTGAAACAATGTCAGGGTGAGGGTGATAAAATTTCCACTTTTGGGTGAACCAATTAATACTACTGATGTCCATTATGTAATTTAGATATATCATATATTATATATATATAATAAATAATCATATATATATATATAATAGAGATATATATATATCTATATATATATATATGGAAAAAAATGCTTTATGTGTAATGAAACATAAATTAATTGCAACGTGATAAAACATGCTCCCTCCAAGCATGGCATTCTCAAACAGGATGCATTGCATAAAAGTACCCGAGTGGTGTTGAGAGAGAGGCATTTGTGCACATTTGTGCATTACATAACTTTCAAAAATGAAAAATTCCGCAGGGAAGTTTTCTAACCTATCTTTAGAAGGACAGGCGACTCTTCATCAATAGGAAGGTTCCAGAACATGATGTTAATGGCCATGGTGCACAGCAGCAGAGACATGCAGCAGGACACTCTCTGAACACGCGTGAAAGGACTGCGCCGTGGGGGGTCCACGATCGACACCCAGATGTGCTCATCCCGGAAGCCAGAAGATGTCCGGGTCTGGAAGATATTGCTGGGATGGGGGTTGGTAGGGAAGGTACATATATCCCAAATTATTACTTGAAAATACTTTAAAATGTACATTACCATTCTAAAGACTGATTGTTTCTCATTGTCTTAAAGGCTTATAGAGAATGTTGGACTAAATACAGTACTGATATTCAGTACAACAGCACAATTGCAAGTGTGTTATTGCTTTTATACAACAGTTCGATAAATGAAAAGTTAATACTGAGTAAATTACATTTCAGAACAAAATGGGGCCAATTCATTTTTTTCCAACAAAGAAAATATTTCTAAATGAAGCCAAACAATAATATCATATCAAATATATACAACAATTATTCTTGACCTAATGTCCAGAATGTCCTGGACTTAATGTCCAGAGTGCACTGAGTGCACAGAGTGTCCGGAGCCAATCATCTAGAAAAAGAGTGGTTAAAATCTAAAATAGTTTGATTCATTTGATTTGTTGATCACTACATAATTCCCATTCTTCCATTAATGTTATTTCATAATTTTGATGACGTATTTCTGAAATCTGGAAATTAGTATAATATAGAATACGTTTCATAAAAGGTATAAGTTTAATAATTAGATGTAGTTTCTATGAGAATGTAAGTTTGTACCCAAAGCTTGCAATTTCATTCATGTTGGCTGAGTTGAAGGTCCTCCTGCACGTTTCACCTCTCAGCCAGGTGGAGCACAGAAAGTGTGTGACCTCCTGCGTCTGTAAATCCTGCATCGTGATTCTGTCCAAGTACCTGATGGAACATTTTGTGATGTGAGACATGTGCAACCTAATTCATTCATAGGCATATTTCTTTCATGCATCACTTCATAGATCAGGGGTGTCCAATCCTGCCCCTGAAGGGACAAAGTTTTGCAGACATTAGCGCCAACCTTCCCAAACACATTGGCCTAGATGTATCTAGTATATATTTTTTTAATTTGATGAAACCAGAAGGTTCTTTGATCAACAGCTACATTAGAGATAAAGGATAAGAATAACTTTCAAGAGCTATCACATGTCACAAACTCTGATGTTTGGCCATGAATTCAAAGTATTATAATCGGTCCCACTTTATATTTAAGTGGCCTTAACTACTATGTACTAACATAAAAAAATAAGTACAATGTACTTATTTTGTTCCTAATTGTATTGCAAAACTTTATTGCTGCTCAGTGAGGATATGCTAGTTTTATTTGATCTTAGTGCTGCGTTCGACACTATCGATCATGCATACTCATAGATCGATTACAAAACTATACATGTATTCAAGTGCAGGCTTTAAGATGGTTTAGATCCTACCTGTCAGTTCGCTACCACTTTGTTTATTTAAATGGAGTCATCTCAATTATCACCAGTAAATTATGGAGTGCCACAAGGATCTGTCCTGGGTCCTCTGCTATTTTCGATATACATGTTTCCCCTTGGTAATATTATTAGAAAACAAGGGATTAGTTTCCACTGTTATGCTGATGATACTCAACTATATATCACAACAAGACCAGATGAAACTTCTAAAATATCTAAGCAAACAGAGTGTGTTAATAATTTTTTATTCTCTTATTAAATTCGATAAGACAGAGATATTACTTTTTGGGCCAAAAGACAGTACACAGAATCTCTTGGATTACAATTTGCAACTAGACGGATGTACTGTTACTTCCTCTACAGTCAATAACCTGGGTGTTATATTAGATAAAAACTTGTCTTTTGAATATCATATTTCCCATGTTACAAAAACGCATTCTTCCATCTTAGAAACATTGCCAAGCTATAAGTCATGTTACCTGTTTCTGATGCAGAAAGGCTAGTTCATGCTTTCATGACCTCTAGACTGGACTATTGTCATGCACTGTTAGGTGGTTGTCCTGCATCTTCAATAAACAAGCTACAGGTAGTCCGAAATGCAGCGGTTAGAGTCCTTACCAAGTCAAGAAAATAATGATCATATTACCCCAATTTTACAGTCGCTGCACTGGCTACCTATTAAGTTCTGTATCAGTTACAAAATATTATTACTTGCCTATAAGGCCCTTAATGGGTTAGCTCCTGCGTACCTAACTAGTCTTCTACCATGCTACAATCCATCACGCTCCCTAAGGTCGCAAAACTCTGGACTTCTGGTAGTACCTAGGATAGCAAAGTCCACAAAAGTAGGTAGAACACCTTAAGAAGATATGATCCAACCCTCAGAAGGCCCCTGTAACAACATACAGAACTACCACATTTTTGCTATAAGTTTGATTGCATCATATAATAATTGTTGTTAATATTGTTCATCGTCTGTTTGATTAAGTCTTTTAATTGATTTTTCCATACATTTCTGCAATATGTACATCAACTGACAGTCACCACTGATAAACTACCACTAAATACTGTAGAAACTTAATTTTCTGTAAAGCTGCTTTGCAATGATTTTTATCATGAAAAGCGCTATACAAATAAAACTTGAATTGAATGGGTAAGTTTCTGGGACCAGGTTATTGTGTTTGGAGGGGGGTGGGGGGTGGGGGGGGGGGGGGGCTGGTTAATGGTGGGTTAGGTGTAAGGGCTGGGTGCAACAGTGTCATTATAAAATGTAATTACAGACTAAAAATTTACACACAAGATGAGAATTTGTAGGTATTTTTCAAATATAAGTACAATGTAAAAACTTGTATGTACACAATAAGTGCATTGTACTGAATTATTAATTTAAATGTAAGTACATGGTAGTTAAGGCCACTTAATATAAAGTGGGACCTTTAAATGTTTTTTTTTATTACAGAGTTATTTATTTTTACTTATATATTTTGTTGTATTTTATTTGTGTTTGTTTGCTTGTGAAGTTAAATAAGATTAAATAAATTACAAAAGGATTAGTACGCAACACAAAATACTCACTTCATTTTAAAGTGTACTCTGTTTCTGCCTTGCTATGCAAAAATACGAAAAAGCATGCAAAAGCCGGTACATGCAGACACCCACCAGTCAGGGCTTCCACCTGAGTTGTCATGTGATATGTCAATGTTCTGCAGTTCTCCAAGACAGAAGGGCATACTGAGCAGGAACACATCCACCCCTCCCCTCTCAAACACTGGCTTCTCAGGGTCAGACAAATTGTAAGGTTCACTTTGCCCTTCTGTGAATTGGAGGGTCACCATTACCTGACAAAGAAAAGACTCGAATTAAGCACCTTCTAAACATATCAATGAGTATAGGCCAGTGAAGACAAGCACATAGACACAGGGTGTTTTACCTTCGCAGTGGTGCCAGCCCCTCTTCTGTGGCCTGTTTGCACATTCACAAGGTAGTTGTACATGGCACATGGATGGTTGTTCTCCAACAGAGTCATCTTACGCTGTGAACACAGGTATTTTACCACATTACAGGTATATGTATCAAGGATCTTGATGTATCAATGGCAATGGACACAGTGGAATCAGTTTAGCATTGAAATTCTGTTGTGTCAAC